>JAVKPL010001669.1:0-16876 GCA_032173675.1 Gastrolobium villosum
GTGGGTGTGAGGGTGCTGAAGTCCTTATGGTGTCTAATAAGGGCTTTGAGGCTGAATGGGTTATGGATTCAGGTTGCACTTTTCACATGACACCTAGGAAGGAGTGGCTTGCTGGTTTAAGGTTCCAAAAGGGTGGAAAGGTCCTTATGGGGAATGACCAGGTTTGTCAAATAGAAGGGATTGGGGCTGTCAAGTTCCAAATGGCTGATGGCAGCCATAAAATCCTCAAAGAAGTGAGGTATGTCCCTGACTTGAGGAGAAATTTAATTTCTCTTGGTATGCTTGACTCAAGTGGGCTGTTATTAAAGAGTGAGCAAGGTTCACTCACTGTTCTTAAGGGTAATGAAATTTTAATGGAAGGAAGGTTGATTAATGGCCTGTACATTTTACAGGGTCATGCCATCTCATCCAAAAGCTGTATAACAACAGCCAAGGATGATGATTCTGTTCTCTGGCATAAGAGAATGGGTCATATTAGTAACCAGGGTTTGTCTGAGTTATGTAAACAAGGCATTATAAGTTCTAAGAAAGTAACTTGTGTTGATTTTTGTGAAAATTGTATTTTGGGAAAAACACACAAGTTACCTTTTCCTAGTTCTTCAAATTTTTCTAAATCAGTCCTTGATTACATACACTCTGATTTGTGGGGATCACCTAATGTTCCCCCTTCTCTCTCTGGTTGCCATTACTTCCTTTCGGTTGTGGATTCATATTCTAGGAGAGTATGGACCATGTTCTTGAAGCAAAAGGATCAAGCCTTTGATAGCTTCAAGAACTGGAAGACCCTTGTAGAGAATGAGACTGATAAGAAAGTCAAGGTCCTAAGGACCGATAATGGGCTTGAGTTTTGCAATAATCAATTTTTTGATTTTTGCAATGAGCATGGAATAAAGAGGCACAGAACTTGTGCTGAAACTCCCCAACAAAATGGGGTGGCTGAAAGGATGAATAGAACCATCCTAAATAAAGTCAGATGTATGCTGGCTGAATCTGGTCTTCCTAAATCCTTTTGGGCTGAGGCTGTTTCTACAGCCTGCTACCTCATAAATAGGAGCCCATCCACTGTTATAGGTCTTAAAACCCCTATGGAGCTTTGGTCTAGTAAGCCACCAAGTCTAGGACACTTAAAACCATTTGGTTGTCTTGCATACATGCATGTAAAACAAGATAAGTTGAGTCCTAGAGCTGTTAAATCAGTTTTTATTGGTTATCCTTCAGGTGTTAAGGGATATAGGCTATGGCTCATAGCTGAAAGGAAGTGTGTCATAAGTAGAGATGTGATTTTCGAAGAAAACACATTCTATAAAGACATATCCAAACTTAGTGACAAAGAGCATCCTCCTAGGACTGTTGAGTTGGAGCTGGAGCTGCCCAACAACACTGGGCAGCAACCTAATGTTGCTGGAAATGATCAACAGCACCAAATTGCTGAAGATCAAGAGGATGGGAATGACATTCCCATTGAGGAGCATGATGTGGAAGTGGATAGAGATAATCTGGAGGATTATTTACTATCTAGGGATAGGACTAGGAGGAATATAAGACTTCCTAGTCGTTTTGCACATGCAGATGTCATAGCATTTGCACTCCAAGTAGGAGATGTGCTGGAGTTTAATGAACCCAGCTCATACCAAGAGGCTATGAGGCTGGATTCTAAAATTCATTGGCTAAAAGCCATGAAGGAAGAGATGGAGTCTCTTGAGAAAAATAAGACTTGGGTTTTGGTGGAGCGTCCAAAGAACAAGAAAGTAATTGGATGCAAATGGATTTTTAAAAGAAAGCCAGGAATCCCAGGTGTTGAAGCTGCCAGGTTTAAGGCAAGGGTTGTTGCTAAGGGTTTTTCACAAGTTGAGGGGGTTGATTACAATGAAATTTTCTCCCCTGTTGTGAAACATGTTTCTATTAGGCTCATTCTTTCAGTTGTTGCAATTCATGATTTAGAATTGGAACAATTGGATGTCAAGACTGCTTTCTTGCATGGCAGCCTTGAAGAGCTCATATTCATGGAGCAACCCGAAGGTTTTATAAAAAAGGGGGCTGAGAACAAAGTGTGCCTTTTGAAAAGGTCCCTTTATGGGTTAAAACAAGCCCCTAGGCAGTGGTATAAGAGATTTGATGATTTTGTTTTGTCTAAAGGCTTTAATAGGAGTAGTTTTGATCATTGTGTGTACTTTAAAAAATTGCATGATGACTGTTTTATCTACTTGTTGATTTATGTTGATGACATGTTAATTGCATCTAAGGACATAAATGAAATTAATAATCTGAAAACATTGTTGAAAAAAGAATTTGAGATGAAATTTCTTGGTCCAGCCAAGAGGATACTTGGCATGGACATTACAAGGACTAGAGATGAGAGGAAATTGACTCTCTCTCAATCTGAGTATGTGAAGAAGGTCTTAAAGACCTTTGACATGTACCTGGCCAAACCTGTAAGTGTTCCCCTTGCTGGTCACTTCAGGTTGAAGGCTGTAGATGGTGAGTTAGCCTCGGATGAGGCTTCTTTTATGTGCAATATTCCTTATTCTAATGCTGTTGGATGCCTAATGTATGCCATGATAGGTTCTAGGCTTGATATTGCATATGGTGTTAGTGTTGTAAGTAGATACATGAGTAAACCATCTAAGGAACATTGGAATGCTGTGAAATGGTTGCTTAGATACCTTAGTGGCTCTGTTGATTGCTGCATTCATTATACTGCTGAAAACTCAATTAATTGTGATATTACTGGTTATTGTGATTCTGACTATGCTGCTGATCTTGACAAAAGAAGGTCTCTAACTGGTTTTGTTTTTTGTGTGGGAGGAAATGTGGTGAGCTGGAAGGCAAGCTTGCAACACATTGTGGCACTCTCCACAACTGAAGCAGAGTATGTAGCTCTCACAGAAGCTGTCAAGGAGGCAATGTGGCTACATGGAATTGTCTCTGAGTTGGGTTTAGGTAAGGACCCTCCTAAGGTATTTTCTGATTCTCAATCTGCCATACACTTGTCCAAAAATGGTGCATACCATGAAAGGACCAAGCATATAGATGTTAGGTTGCATTTCATAAGGGAAATAATTAGTAATGGTCAGGTTAGTGTGAATAAAATATCAACTGAAATTAATCCTGCAGATATTTTAACTAAGACTGTTCCTCTTAGTAAATTTAGGGAGGCTCTAAATTTGCTAAAAATAAAACCTCCCTAAATTGCATGCATAGCATAGGCCTTGGGTTAAACGCCAGAAAACTCTGGTGTGCATTTTTTGTTCTGTTGAATGTTTAGTAAATAGGTGGAGATTTGTTATTTGTATTTACTAATCATGATATATGTATTCTGCAGAAGTACTTTTAATAAATACTATTGGGCTTTGTTTACTTTTGTTATATTTCTATTTTAGTTGGTCATGGGCCAACAATAGTTATATGCCATTTGGTTGAGGCCCAATTGCATCATGTATGTGTATTAGCTTTCAAGAAGCTGTTCTATTAGCAACTAAAGAAAAAACGCTGTCGTTCTTTGTATTAAAAAACTGATACATAATATATAGCCTTTTTCTTTTGGTGCTGATGTAGCGTACATGAAAATAAAAATAGCTTTCTGAATCTTGTTATCTTCTCTCATCTCTCTCTCTAAAGTTTGTTAGGGTTTGTGAGTGTAAGATTTCTTTGGGAAAAATCTAAGAATCCTTTGAGATTTTGATGCTGGTCATTTGGAGAATCTTGTTCGCCTCATCAAGATGCGTTGATTGATCGGTTCTGTTTTGCGTTTGGAACTCAAGAAGTCGAGAGTGGATCTTGTGAGTTGTGGGTCTGAAGCGGTTGAAGCTTGATCTGAAAAAGCCAGTGAAGAACTGAAGAGTTTGTGGTGCCTCACTGAAGATTGGTTATATACTCTCTATTTCTTGTCTCTGTTTCATATTTTCTTGATGTTGGTTTATGATATATGCAGTAGTCTTTGATGTGCATGTTGTCGTTGCTTTTTTAGTTTCTCCATTGGTATTTTTGGATTTAGATTCAGTAGCTTGTACACTGTATAAACTTTGTATTCTGTGATTGTATTGAATAAAAAGTGCATGCTAGAGGGCGTTTGACCCTCACTGGCCAACTTGGATGTAGGAAATTCTTTTACAAAGAATTTCTGAACCAAGTATAAATTTCTGGTGTTCTTTTTCTTTATGCTTTTCCTTTCTGCAAGTTCTTTTTCTGGGGTGATTCTTGGTAGCTATATACCAAGAATTGTAACAATTTCGTTCACACACGTACGAATCACTATCGATAAAAGATCAAAATTGGTATCCTTTCTACATTGCTGTAGGGAGAACATCAAAAAATCTAATCTGTACCAAAACGCGATCTTAATTATATTCATACACGACTTGGTGGTTGGAAGTGGGAACAAACTTCTGAATTTTTCTTGACGAAAGGTAATCACACTATGTCCATTAATTATTTGTTTTTTGTCATCCATTTTCGTGCAAATTTGTCCAATGCCTTTAGTTTAAGAGCAGATTTATTAATCTACAACCCACTTTTTTGCATTAATGAATGCGCAGTCTTTTGACATATCCTTTTTCATACTTTGGTCGATGATATATAAACTATAAAGTGAAACCCACGTCTCCATAACGTTGACTCACTGCCACTAGCTGGTCGTGCACTATGTGAAATATTTGTGTTGAAATATATAACACAATTAATGTAACCTCACTCAATAATTTAAGTTTTTGGATTGTATTGATTCTTTACATTGTATCAAAGTCTCGTGTCTCATGTGAGGGACATTGAGATATATAAAACCATTAATGTAACCTCACCCCAATAGCTCAAGTTTTTTGGTTGAATTAGTTCTTTACGATTTGTATACATCAAAAACACGGAATGCTTTGCCCATATATAAATCCGAACGTTGTTTTTGGGTATTTTCGACCTGCATTCTATACTATGTGCCTATTGTCTTGTCTTGTGGGATATTGGGTGAAGGAATTTATTAATCATTTGTTAGGACTCCGAAGTCAGGAGTAACATTTGTTCCGGTGGGAAATCAATTGTCCATCTTTTGAATTTTGAATATTTACTTGGTTTCTGATTTATTAAATGGGAAATGAATGAACTCAACGTAAAAAGAAAATGCTAAACAAAATTTATCATTATATTTTTTTTTAGATATTCATTCATCACTTCGCGACTAATCCAATCTGAATGGTACCGGAATTAAGGCTTTAAACTCCTCCCATATATATTTTAACCAGCCCTTTCTGTTAATTTTGTATATGATTTAATAATTGACTTGAAGAGGCAAACTAATTATATATTATCTTGTACTTACACATTTTAAATAAAAAATAAGTATATGTTGAGAATGGTAGGGGAGAATCCAAAACCCTTTGCAAGAGACACCACTATGAGTCAATCAACAAATCACAATAAATAAATTGACACCACATCTCAACTTAAAACCTTAAGGTTATAGATTGTTTGTCTTTTGCATTTCTATGGTCCTCACTTGTTTCATTTCTAACAATGTGGAACTCCACCATTACTCACACTTGGATATTTCTAACAGTACACAATTGAATTAAAACTAAAAACTAAAAAAATTATAAGGACAATTTATACCAATACACTAAGGGCTTTACTTCTCTCATGTTGTATGAGAGAAGTTATCTCATGTCGTTGGATAAATTAAGTGGGGTCCACCAATTTTTGAAAAAAGAAAAAAGAAAGAAAAGAGAGACACGTCTTTTTATGTGAGTGTAAAATGAGATATGTGTCATATGTAACATAAGAGTATAATTTTTCACACACTAATCAAACGTTTTTACTTTTATTATTATCAGTTAATACACAAAAGCAACGTTGACAAAACCCGCAACATTATTTAGCTTTCAAATAAATAAAAAATGTTAAATGATACTTCGTAAAACAATTAATTCAAAAAGGAAAAAAAAAAGTTTGTAATAGTTATTTATTTATTTTTAAAAACGTTACCTAATTTTTAATCATAATTGGTTATTAAATATTTATAATATTTTTTGGAATAAAAATTGTTATACTAAATAACATTATTTGAAAGAAGAATGCTAGTAAACATTTTTATTTTTTTATCATTTTTTAATTATTAAATAAATTTTATGTGAATCTTACTAGATTATTTGGACATTTTATCAATAAAACACACATACAAATTTGGAAAATAATATTAAAAATATAAGAAAAGAGGTATCTTATCAACATTTATGAACTTGATCAAAATGATAGCCTTGTGCATTGTATATAAAGAATTGACAACAAATAAATAGCCAATTAAGAGAGAATTAGTTATCCATTGACATAGTTTCCCCTTTGACCTTTGTACTGCATGGCTCCACCACCACCAGCCAACGAGTACGACTGTTAGATAAAGACTACTTGTGGTCATCTATCTCCTGAGTCAATGGTCCATGGAAACTAATAGTAGGGTTTTTCTTTGAAATTTGATTTACGATTAAGGTGAGAAATTAATGATATATATTCTCCTCGTAGTGTTGAAACGTGCAAATCGGCACGTATGCTGATTGGTTGGCCTCGTCATATTTGTCATGTGAGTGCATTAACTCTGCATATCATAAAGTTTTGTAAAGTTAATTTGTCATTAAAATAAGTAAATATAGATATATTTATTATTGAATTTCAATAAAAAGTTATAATATATTTAAAATTAGATTAATAATAAGTATAACCTTATTTGTTTATGAGTGAGGATATTCTAACTACTTATTACCTATCACATCACTATTTGATCAAAGAGAGAATGTTAAAAAGTTTTTGAAAAGAGAAAAAATATTAATCTAATTGTGATAATAGTAAGTTGGTAGTAGAAAATTTTGGTAGTGAGAACATCCCTCCTCTTTGTTTATTTTGGGATAGTTTAGTATAGAAAAACTTCCTATTTTTGCATCATTAACATTTGGTGAGTCCTGTTAATAAATCTTTTGAATTGTCTAAACCCTTAATTACTCCGACGAAAACCGGCACATGCGACCCTTCCCCTCTCCTTTTAATTTTGTACGTTGTTAGGTAACTGAAGTTAACCCATTTGTCGCGATGTTGATTTGGCGCTTTCATCTTAGTTGGATGATGGTTAAATTCTTCCCTCTTCTCGCAATTTGCATTTTTTTTTTTTTTTTCCAATCTTGTTTTTCATTGTATGAAATGAATATCTCGTTTGTCATTAGTCTTTGTCTAGACTTGATCAGAGATCTCTGAGTTCGAGTTGGAACTAAAGGTGATAAAAATGGTCCAACTCCTTGAGTTTGTCCATTTAACTTGTTACAAATGATGGCTGGATTGGATTTTTTTTTTTTGATAACATGGATTGGATTTTTTAACCCGCTAACTCATTTGAACTCATCCCGCTCAAGGTTGAGTTAAAATAACTTTAACTAGTTGCCTTGTATGTTTATGGGGAGTATAATTTTTGAAAAAATTCATTTTCCTAATATGTCGACGGGCATGATAAGGTGGGTTGGAGACGAGTTTGGACTTTGGATAGGTTCCGATAGAAAAAAAAAATTAATTTATTATTTTTTTTAATAAAAAATTACGAAAAAATAATCGTTTAAAAATTAATTACGTAAATATAGCAATCAAACACATCCATATGGGGCGTGACCGGTTGGAGAGAGACACGTCTAATTTGGGCGTGACCGAGGAGAGAGACACGCCCCATTGGGGCGTGTTTCACCAGGTGCTGTCACGTGGCACAAAAGTCAACAGTTTGACCATAAAACTTTAGAAGTCCATAACTTTTGACTCGGGTGTCCAAATTAGGTAATTTTGTTTATTCCACATAACTTTTCAAGATTTACGTAATGACACCTCATTTGACATATTTTGTCTCTCACAAAAAATTTTGAATTTACAATAATGATACCATAAGAACGTTTAAACTCAAATTAATAAGCAGAAGATCACTGTTATGATTAGAAACCTTCATAGTAAAAATCCTTATTAAAGAAGTTAAGTGAGTGCTTTTCGTTTTATTTTGATTTTTAAGTTTTTGTTCATGATTATAACAATGTTAGATTATTTTTAGTAAGAATTATAAGGTAACAAAGTTATGTCATTTTTAATAAAACTATGTCATTTTGATGTATTTTTACCAAAATCATAAGGATCTTTACTATGAATGTCTCTAATCATAATAGTGATTTTTTGTTTATTAATTTGGGTTTAAACGTTTTTATGGTATCATTGTTGTAAACAATCTTTTTTGTGAGAGACTAAATATGTCAAATGATATGTTATTACGTAGATCTCGAAAAGTTACGTGGAATAAAAAAAAATATTACCTAATTCGGACACCCGAGTCAAAAGTTATGGACTTCCAAAGTTTTACGATCAAACTGTTGACTTTTGTGCACGTGTCAGCACATGGTGAAACATGCCCCAATGGGGCGTGTCTTTCTCCTCGGTCACGCCCAAATTGGGCGTGTCTCTCTCCTCGGTCACGCCCAAATAGGACGTATCTCTCTCCAACCTGGTCACGCCCCATGTGGGCGTGTCTCATGCTTAGGTCACGCCCCACATGGGCGTGTCTCTTTCCATTGGAACACGCCTCATGTGGACGTGTTTGACTGTTATATTTTCATAATTAATTTCAAAACGACTATTTTTTCATAATTTTTTATTAGAAAAGCAATAAATTAATTTTTTTTTGCCTAAGTTGAAGTATTTAACCCAATTTCTAAAGGGAAGCAGGAATGAATTGGGTCTTATATATATATATATAGAGAGAGGTTGAAGGCAGCATGGAATAGGTTACCAGCTTTGCCATCTTTAATTAAAACAATCAAAACCATATTGAGAGAATTAAATTAAGTAATAAGTGAACCATTGAATATCTTAAAAAAAATTATTGCCTTGCCTCTTCGTTAACTTCTTTCATTTTATTTTATTTCTTATTTGAGTATTAACATATCTATCAATAATAATAAGTATATTTAAAAGTTTATTCTTTCAAGCTTACAATTGGGTTCCATTATAGTTTAGTACAAGATGCAACTAGAAATATTTCAGTTTAATCAATGATATAAAGTTCGAGCGAGTCCTAAATTATAACTATATTAAAAATTGATGGGAACAATTTGTAAGATCTTCAAGAATAGTATTTCACAAGTTATTTTACCTCATGCATTGTAGTATGTAAGTTTTTTTTTTTTTTTTTTTTTTTTTATATATAAACGTACTATGTAAGTTTTAAATTATAGTAGTTTATCGGACAAATATTTGATACATACGTAATTGAATTATTTATTTTTTACTATAAAAATATAATAAAATATTCTAAAAAATATTTCCAGACAAATTTTTTTTTTTTGGTAAGCTATTTCGAGACAATTTTTAAATACAGATAAATGAACATAAAGATATTTGGGGCAGGATATTCTTACACCGGTGTAAGAGTTAGAAGTCTTACACTCAATCTTGACCATTGATCCACTTGTATCCAATGGCTCACATTACTAAAAAATTTGAACCCTTAGATATAAGTGGGATTAATGGACAAGATTAAGAGTGTAACTTACACTGGTGTAAAATGATCCTGACCCAAGATATTTATAATATTATAAAGTTTAATAGCTTCAAATTTTAATAATTATATAATTTGGTTTTGTTTATTTATTTTTATTATAATACTTGGGGAATTCTTTTTAATCTAATTTTTTTTTGTATAAATAATCTAAATTTAAATATGAATAATTCATTACTTGCATATAATTTATCTAAATAAAATAAAAGTATTTAATTTTATTTTGTGATACCATGATAAAAAAAAATTATGACATAAAACAAGTAACATGGGCTTTGGACTGGGCTTTTTAAAGTAGGTACTCCAATCCCAATAGAAACAAACATGGTCTTTCCACTGGGATAATCGTCCATGCTTATTAGCCCTTAATTAACTTCTTCCACCGTGCCACCCAATACGAAAGTATGTTCCCACAAAATTTACAATAAGAATCTTACTTAAAGAGAAAGGGATTAATATTCCAAGCAATTCAATTTCCTCAAAAATCATGCTCGGAGTCCAAGTAAATTTTTTTGTGTTGCTATATTTTATATTTAGTGTTGATATATCCGTAACTAAAGGTAGAATAACTGAAACTGAAATATAAGAGTATTTTCAATCTTCTGATTTTTACTTTGAGCTAACTTTTGGCGTGGTGACCTCAAGGTTCTTTATAACATTGAAAAATTTAACAATATACTGAGGGGTCGTTTGGTGGATAGCATAGGATAAGTGTAGGATGTGATATGGGGCTGATAAGGATAGATATGATATGGGGCTGATAAGCCGATATCATGTTCTGAGTTTGATGAGCACCTGATTAACAATATGATAAGATTATGTAGAGGAAGAAAAGAGAAAAAAATATAATTCAATAAATACAAATATATTGGGTAGCGTAGAGATATATTGGGTAGCGTGGGGTATATTGGGTATCCAATATTTGTATCTTATATTGTTGAATCCTAACTCAACTCCCCCAACATGATAAGAAATCATGTATTGGATAGGATAAAATGAGATAAGAGGATAAGCTAATCATATCTTATTGACCCACGAAACAAGAGATAAAAGTAGATATAATAAGTTATCTTATCCTATCTTAAATGAGACAGTAGTTTAAGAGAAAAGTGTTTGTCTTTTTAAATAACACAACTTATGTAATTTCACTCTCACAAAAAGGTGGGATCCACACCTTTATAATTTTTTGTCCATTCTCTCCTCTTTATCTATCTCTTTCTATGTAAAGAACTACTTCAACCAAAAACCTTAAGGTGTTAGGTAATGGCCTTTTTAATGATTTATACAATATCAACGGCTAGTTGGGAATTTGATATATCTGGCTCATACTAGACCAGACCTAGCTTATGCTGTTAGTATTGTCAGTCAGTTTATGCAGGCAGTAGAGAGAATTCTTCAGTATCTTAAAGCTACTCCTGGTAAAGGATTTTTATTCCGACTTGATGGCAATCTCTCTTTAGAAGTTTACACTGATGTTGATTATGCTGGATCCGTGACTGACCGTCATTCTACGACTGGTTATTGCATGTTTCTTTGCGGTAACTTGGTGACATGGAGAAGTAATAAACAAGATGTGGTCGCCAGATAAATTGCAGAAGCTGAATTTCGAGCCATGGCTCAAGGCATTTGTGAGTTAATGTGGCTGAAAATTGTACTTGATGATCTCAAAATAAAATGTGAGGAACCTATGAAGCTGCTATGTGATAATAAGTACGCTATTTGTATAGCTCATAATCCGGTTCAACATGATCGGACTAAACATGTTGAGGTCGATTGTGATTTCATCAAAGAGAAACTTGATAGTGGGCTAATTACCTCTCCATACATTCCCACTTGGCGTCAATTGGCTGATCTATTGACAAAGGGACTTCCTTCAGACAGATCTCAAGAACTTACTAGCAAGCTGAGAATGATAAATATTTATTACTCAGCTTGAGGGGGTGTTGTAAATAATAATTAATTTATCATTAATTAGTTATTAATTAGTTATTATTTAGTCATTAATTTATTGTATTGGTCCAAGCCCATTAGGTCAAATATTTTCTATAAATAGAGAACCCTTTGTCCATATCATTTACAATTCAATAATACATTTCATTGCCCTTTTTGAAGTATTATTATTATAATAATATTAATCCTAGCACCCAAGAAATAAAGGGAAATGTTGCGGGGAAGTCATATGAAGGCATATTAATATTAACATTTAAGAGTAGAAATTTTCAAGCATAGACTTTGTCTGTCCTTGATCGAAGGTTTCTCCTTAAGATTCTACTTGGCCGACACGTATCTTCTCCGAAATTCTCTGCCCTCCTCTGTCTTCATAAAAACCACTTGCAGTGAAGTAGTGACAGTAAGAAACTATGGGAAACAAAGCCACCCTTTTGATCTTTCTCCTCGTCCTTTGTCATGGAGTAGCAGTAACAATGGGGTTGTGGAGGACGGAGGTGGAAGAGAGAGAAGAGGATCCTCAAAGGCCAAACAAATTGTTCTTGATGCAACACTCCAAGGTTGTGGCCAAGACTGATGCAGGGGAGATGCGAGTTCTAGAAAGCTATGGTGGTAGGATCATGGAGAGGCGCTTGCACATTGGCTTCATCACTATGGAATCAAGATCTCTCTTTATTCCTCAGTACCTCGACTCCACTTTGATCATTTTCGTGCGTCGAGGTAATCATAATTTCTCACTTTACGCATAATACTAAATTACACGTTTGCTCAAGGACATAGTATTGAAAGAAAAAAAAAAAAAAAATGTATGTCTATGGTGTAATCTGCATGGAGCTAGAATTTGTGGGGTGTCAGCAGAAGGTGGTAGCTCACTCGGTAGGAGAGAAATGAATAAGTGCAAAGAAAATGATCTCGGTTCAATCTTCACATAACACTTTTGGGAGAAATTTAAATAGAGGTAGAATCATTTAATACCGGAGTCAAATTTTAATTTTGACACATCATCTGAGAGCCGTTAGATCAAAAAAGATCAACGACTCTGATTTATAGATTTATAAGCACGTGATACTATTGATTTTTTTTGATTTAACGGCTCTCATATGAGATGTCAAATTTAAAATTTGACACGTATGTCAAAAAATCCTACTTTATTTAAATATCTTCATCCCTGATTCATTCTGCACTTCAGATTAGTTTCATAGTTGGCTTAAAGAGTCAAAAATTTTAGGTATAATGGAAGGAGCCAATTCACCTCTCGAAGTAATTAGTGTTGAGTTAACTAAAAAAAATTGTGGTGTGTCATGCTTGGTTTTTTAAATTAAGGGGGGAAAACAAAGGCATGAACTTGAAACCAGTAAAACACCAAGAGACAGCCCATGTAACTGTGTGTTGGAAATTTGAGAATTTTGGAGTTGAGTTGTAAATTGGTTTCAGGGGAAGCAAAGGTGGGATTCATGTATAAAGATGAACTGGAAGAAAGGAAATTGAAGATGGGGGATGTGTACCAAATTCCAGTTGGTTCTACATTCTATTTGGAGAATATTATGGAGGGTCAAACACTTCACATTATCTGCAGCATTGACCCTTCTGAGAGCTTGGGACTAGGTGCTTTCAAGGTACATGCATATGTAATAGCTTTGTGGTGCTTTATAACTCTGACTAATCTTTCTAAATAAATTCTATGGTGAAATTCTTCATTGTTTCCTTGGCTATATGTTGCAGTCCTTCTATATTGGAGGAGGACCTAATCCAGCCTCTGTGCTTTTTGGATTCGAGCCTGAAATCCTTGAAAGTGCTTTTAACGTAAGCTAATAACTTCATTACATAGCAGCATGGTGAACCAAGGCACAAACATAGACAAACTAAACTAACAAATGTCTTTTATTATATATTATTCACAGGTATCAGGAGCAGAGTTGAGGAAATTCTTCACCGAGCAACATGAGGGTCCAATTGTGCATGTGGGTGATTCACATGTCACAAGCATATGGACCAAGTTCCTTCAACTGAAGGAGGAAGACAAAGTGCAGCACCTGAAGAAAATGGTGCAAGACCAAGAAGAACAAGATGATGATGATGATGATGATGAGCAGCAATTGCAAAAAAGTTGGTCATGGAGGAAGCTCTTGGAATCTGGATTTGGTAATGAGAACAAGAAGAACACAAGGGACAACAAGGGTAGCCATCATAAATCTCCTCACTCTTACAACCTTTATGACAGAAAACCAGATTTCAAAAACAGTTACGGTTGGAGCGTTGCTCTTGATGGCTCCGATTATTCTCCACTCAAAAGTTCTGGCGTTGGCATTTACCATGTCAATCTCACAGCGGTATGCAAAGTGAAAAACAAGTTGTTGAATTATATAAAACCATTAAAAAGTCCCTCACTTAAGTTTTTGGGTTGAATTGGTTCTTTATATCATAGTAGCTCAGTGTATCGGGCATCCTCACCACCCCACTTCCTTTCTAGTGGAATTATATAACAAATTCAACATGAGTACCCTCATCCAAAGTTTAAGCTTTTGGTTGATTTGGTTTTTTATATGGTATCAGAGCTCGGTGTACCAGTCACGACCTCCCACTTTCTTTCTAGTGGGATTTGTGAGGGAGCGTGTTGAATTATATAAAACCATTAATGTAACCTCATCCAAGAGGTTAAGCTTTTGGTATGAATTGGTTCTTTACACAAGTCATCAATATTTTGGGTATGAAATTTGAGCAAAATGTGTCATTTTTTATTTATTTTTAACTTTTTTTTGCATGGCAGGGATCGATGATGACACCCCATGTGAATCCAAGGGCAACAGAGTATGGCATAGTGTTGAGAGGGTCTGGTAGAATCCAAATTGTGTTTCCAAATGGAAGCAATGCAATGGACACTCAAATCAAAGAAGGTGACGTGTTCTTTGTACCAAGATACTTCGCTTTCTGCCAAATAGCATCAAGGAGTGAACCGTTAGAGTTCTTTGGGTTCACCACCTCTGCTAGGGGGAACAAGCCACAGTTTCTTGTGGGTGCCACCTCACTTTTGAGGACCATGATGGGGCCTGAGCTTGCGGCAGCATTTGGGGTGACCCAGGACACGATGCGCCACGTTATTAATGCACAACACGAGTCTGTGATCCTACCCGCTCCACGGGCTGCACATGAAGAACAGAATAATAAGCACAAGGTGGAGATGCTTCCAAAGCTTATAATGAATGACTTGATTTTAGGCCTTTGATTTTTATTATATGATTGGAGGAACCTTTGGCATATGATAATGAGAATAAGGTGGAACATTTTATGTTGCAAGAGAGGCTAGTTGGCTACGAGATGTTTAATAATGATAGTCTAGTGATTATTTTTGTATCACTTGGGAACAATTTTACATGCGATAATCAATTTTACTCGTTATTTAGCTTTTATATGATTGAACATCAATTCAAATTGATTCTTGCGCTTAGATTGTGTTTTATTGGTCCAAGTTGACATTCATATACTAACATTTTTCGCTACAAGTACGCCACTTATCAAGCAACAAATTTAAAATTAATCTTACTATGTTAATTTTTAATTTTAGTCATTGTCATAATTAATCAACTTAATCTCCGGATCTAGTTAATATTTCTCAAATAACTAAATTTTCCTACTTTTATTCCTGAGATAGGTTATTTTACCTATCATTTTTTATGTCTACTTTTGTCTACCACCCTCCAACACCGTTAAATCAGAATCTTAAGAAGAGAGAGAAAGATAAATGTTAATTAAGATTATAATCTAATAGTGTTCTAGAGTGATAGACACAAATAAGCAGAAAAAATGATAAGTAAAATAACATATCCGTTAATTTATTGTTCCTTTGAAACAATTTAATTAATAGAGATGTGATGAGAGGAGTACCTAAATTTAATTTGTAATCCACTTCATTTTTTTTCCTTCCCTTCTCTTATTTGAACTGCATCAATCCTTTATGTTTTGAGTCTTAAGTTTTTTTTTTTTTCACAAAAAAAAGATCCTAAATAAATTGTTTAGATTAAAATAAATATTTTCGTCACGTAGAACACTAGTTCTAGTTGTACTTGTACATATATAACATCTTTTAATCTCACTTGCACTCATGTTTGACTATGATGCTATCATTACTCATAACTTTAATTTAAATGAAAAACTTTTTTAAAATAGATTTATTTGTAAACTACTTAATAAAAATGTAGTTAAATTTTAATTTGAGTAAATTAACCCTACGATATATTTAAAATTAAATATACGATAAATATATTATTGATTACTTATTTTAAAAATAAAATTACTGTAGATATAAATTTTTTTTAAAATCTGAATCATTTGTTTTTTTAACCTCATTTGTAAGTTTAATATATTTGTTAGAGTAACTTTAAAATAAAGTAAATTTAAGGTTCTCGAAGATTAAATTAATTATTTTGTATTTAAATTTAATTAATTTTTTAAGTAGGTTCTCGTTCCTTAAGCAAAGAATCCATAGACAAGAATGAGAAGATGATATATCCATCACGCGCAAACCACGTGCATGCAAGATCTGGAGACAAAGTTTAGTTTTGGGTACCGAAGAGAGCGAGCTTAGGTCAGAGCCATGAGAACTCACACTAAACCTGCTTCCTCTCTTCTCCTAACAATAACATGTCTCATTCTTCTCACCTTTTCTATTCCCACCCAATCCGAGGTTATAACCTTAACCTCTGACACATTCTCTGATAAGGTACATCATCCTAATTCTACTATTATCCCTATTCTAATTTTTCGTCCATGTTGCGATCGATGTTCACTGTCTTAATCAAAATTCCTTTTTTGTTGCTTTTTAATGCCCCAATTGACAAACCCAGTTTTTTATTTTAACAATCGTAATTTATGCAGTGGTTGTAACTATCGAACCCATATTGGATTACCTGTGTTTTTTTTTGTTCCTCTCCTGCAATTAGATGGTTTTATATTTTATATTTTATTTTTAAATCAGAATAATGTTCTATCGTTGCTAATTGGAGTTTGTCACTATAGATGCAGATTGGTATAGAAGTTGTTTAATTAAGGGTTTGTGTGTGTGAGTGTGTGCTTGAGTTAATTGTGGGATTTTTTATTTTATTTTTAACTATTTTAGTAGAAATGGGTCTAACTTCTTATTGCTATGATCTGAATTGTCAATTACATTTTTTATTTTTTATTTTTGGTGTTTAGATCAAGGAGAAAGACACTGCATGGTTTGTGAAATTCTGCGTTCCCTGGTGCAAGCATTGGTGATTAATTCTTTTACACACTCTGCAATATCCTAAACTAGATATTGAACCTGCTTTTATTTTATATTTTTTTGTGTTTGCTAACTTATAAAATAATAAAAATTGTTGCCAGTAAGAACCTGGGTTC
>JAVKPL010001670.1:0-17244 GCA_032173675.1 Gastrolobium villosum
TTCATCCATTTTCAACATAATACATTTTCCATCAAAAATCTTCGACGGAAACCATTTTCCATCGAAAAACTTCACAAAATCAATTTCTTTTGCATTTATTTTATTCATCAGTTTTCGACGGAATCCAGTTTCCATCGAAAAACTTCACAAAATCAATTTCTTTTGCATTTATTTTATTCATCCATTTTCGACGGAATCCATTTTCCGTCAAAACACTTCACAAAATCAATTTCTTTTGCATTTATTTTATTCCTCCATTTTCGACGGAATACAATTTCCGTCAAAAATCTTCGTCGGAATCCATTTTCCGTCGAAAAACTTCACAAAATCAATTTCTTTTGCATTTATTTTATTCATCAGTTTCGACGGAATTCGTTTTCCGTCGAAAAATTCACAAAATCAATTTCTTTTGCATTTATTTTATTCATCCATTTTCGACGGAATTCATCAAAAATCTTCGACGAAATCAATTTTCCATCGAAAAACTTCACAAAATCAATTTCTTTCGCTTTTATTTTATTCATCATTTTTCGACGGAATCCATTTTCCGTCGAAAAACTTCACAAAATCAATTTCTTTTGCATTTATTTTATTCATCCATTTTCGACGAAATTCTTTTTCTGCCGAAAAACTTCACAAAATCAATTTCTTTTGCATTTATTTTATTCATCCATTTTCGACGGAATTCATTTTCCGTCAAAAATCTTCGACGAAATCAATTTTCCATCGAAAAACTTCACAAAATCAATTTCTTTCGCATTTATTTTATTCATCATTTTTCGACGGAATCCATTTTCCGTCAAAAAACTTCACAAAATCAATTTCTTTTGCATTTATTTTATTCATCAGTTTTCGACGAAATTCTTTTTCCGTCAAAAAACTTCACAAAATCAATTTCTTTTGCATTTATTTTATTCATCCATTTTCGACGGAATACATTTTCCGTCAAAAATCTTCGACGAAATCCAATTTCCGTCGAAAAACTTCACAAAATCAATTTCTTTTGCATATATTTTTTCATCCGTTTTCGACGGAATCCATTTTCCGTCGAAAAACTTTACAAAATCAATTTCTATTCCAATTTATTTTAGTCATCCATTTTTGACGAAATTCATTTTCCGTCAAAAATCTTCGACGGATTTCCTTTTTCGTCGAAAAACTTCACAAAGTCAATTTTTTTTGCATTTATTTTATTTTAATCCGTTTTCAACGGAATCTATTTTCCTTCGAAAAATAACACAAAATCAATTTCTTTAGCATTTATTTTATTCATCCGTTTTCAACGGAATCCATTTTCCTTCGAAAAACAACACATAATCAATTTCTTCTGCATTTATTTTATTCATCCATTTTTTATGGAATCTATTTTCCGTCAAAAAATTTCACAAAATGAATTTCTGTTCCATTTATCTTATTCATCCGTTTTCAACGGAATTCATTTTCCGTCAAAAATCTTCGACGGAATCCATTTTTTGTTTAAAAAAAGTACAAAATCATTTTTTTTTGCATTTATTTTATTCATCCGTTTTCGACGGAATTCATTTTCATTTAAAAATCATCGACGAAAATCACTTTCCGTCAAAAATCTTCTACGGAATCCATTTTCCGTCAAAAAACTTCACAAAATCAATTTCTTCTGCATTTAATTTATTCATCAGTTTTTGACGAAATCCATTTTCCATCGAAAAACCTCACAAAATCAATTTCTTTTGCATTTATTTTATTCATCCATTTTCGACGGAATCCATTTTCCGTCAAAACACTTCACAAAATCAATTTCTTTTGCATTTATTTTTTTCATCAATTTTTTACGGAATCCATTTTCCGTAGAAGGAATCCATTTTTCATCGAAAAACTTCACAAAATCAATTTCTTTTGCGTTTATTTTATTCATCAGTTTTCGACAGAATTCGTTTTCCGTCGAAAAACTTCACAAAATCAATTTCTTTCGCATTTATTTTATTCATCATTTTTCGACGGAATCCATTTTCCGTCAAAAAACTTCACAAAATCAATTTCTTTTGCATTTATTTTATTCATCAGTTTTCGACGAAATTCTTTTTCCGTCAAAAAACTTCACAAAATCAATTTCTTTTGCATTTATTTTATTCATCCATTTTCGACGGAATACATTTTCCGTCAAAAATCTTCGACGAAATCCAATTTCCGTCGAAAAACTTCACAAAATCAATTTCTTTTGCATATATTTTGTCATCCGTTTTCGACGGAATCCATTTTCCGTCGAAAAACTTTACAAAATCAATTTCTATTCCAATTTATTTTAGTCATCCATTTTTGACGAAATTCATTTTCCGTCAAAAATCTTCGACGGATTTCCTTTTTCGTCGAAAAACTTCACAAAGTCAATTTTTTTTGCATTTATTTTATTTTAATCCGTTTTCAACGGAATCTATTTTCCTTCGAAAAATAACACAAAATCAATTTCTTTAGCATTTATTTTATTCATCCGTTTTCAACGGAATCCATTTTCCTTCGAAAAACAACACATAATCAATTTCTTCTGCATTTATTTTATTCATCCATTTTTTATGGAATCTATTTTCCGTCAAAAAATTTCACAAAATGAATTTCTGTTCCATTTATCTTATTCATCCGTTTTCAACGGAATTCATTTTCCGTCAAAAATCTTCGACGGAATCCATTTTTTGTTTAAAAAAAGTACAAAATCATTTTTTTTTGCATTTATTTTATTCATCCGTTTTCGACGGAATTCATTTTCATTTAAAAATCATCGACGAAAATCACTTTCCGTCAAAAATCTTCTACGGAATCCATTTTCCGTCAAAAAACTTCACAAAATCAATTTCTTCTGCATTTATTTTATTCATCAGTTTTCGACGAAATCCATTTTCCATCGAAAAACCTCACAAAATCAATTTCTTTTGCATTTATTTTATTCATCCATTTTCGACGGAATCCAGTTTCTGTCAAAAAACTTCACAATATCAATTTCTTTTGCATTTATTTTATTCATCCATTTTCGACGGAATCCAGTTTCTGTCAAAAAACTTTACAAAATCAATTTCTTTTCAAATTTATTTTAGTCATCCATTTTTGACGGAATTCATTTTCCGTCAAAAATCTTCGACGGATTTCCTTTTTCGTCGAAAAACTTCACAAAGTCAATTTTTTTGCACTTATTTTATTCATCCGTTTTCAAAGGAATCTATTTTCCTTCGGAAAACAACACAAAATCAATTACTCCAGCATTTATTTTATTCATCCGTTTTCAACGGAATCCATTTTCTTTCGAAAAACAACACATAATCAATGTCTTCTGCATTTATTTTATTCATCCATTTTTTATGGAATCCATTTTCCGTCAAAAAACTTCACAAAATGAATTTCTATTCCATTTATCTTATTCATCCGTTTTCAACGGAATTCATTTTCCGACAAAAATCTTCGAGGGAATCCATTTTTTCTCGAAAAAAATTACAAAATCATTTTTTTTTTGCATTTATTTTATTCATCCGTTTTCGACGGAATTCATTTTCATTTAAAAATCTTCGACGAAAATCACTTTCCGTCAAAAATCTTCTACGGAATCCATTTTTCGTCAAAAAACTTCACAAAATCCATTTCTTCTGCATTTATTTTATTCATCAGTTTTCGACGAAATCCATTTTCAATCCAAAAACTCACAAAATCTATTTCTTTTGCATTTATTTTATTCATCAGTTTTCGACGGAATCCATTTTCCGTCAAAAAACTTCACAAAATCAATTTCTTTTGCATTTATTTTATTCATCCATTTTCGACAGAATACATTTTCCGTCAAAAATCTTCGACGGAATCCATTTTCCATTGAAAAACTTCAAAAAATCAATTTATTTTGCATTTATTTTATTCATCAGTTTTCGACGAAATCCATTTTCAATCGAAAAACCTCACAAAATCAATTTCTTTTGCATTTATTTTATTCATCAGTTTTCGACGGAATCCATTTTCCGTCAAAAAACTTCACAAAATCAATTTCTTTTGCATTTATTTTATTCATCCATTTTCGACGGAATACATTTTCCGTCAAAAATCTTCGACGGAATCCATTTTCCATCAAAAACTTCACAAAATCAATTTCTTTTGCATTTATTTTATTCATCAGTTTTCGATGGAATCCATTTTTCGTCGAAAAACTTCACAAAATCAATTTCTTTTGCATTTATTTTATTCATCAGTTTTCGACGAAATCCATTTTCCGTCAAAAAACTTCACAAAATCCATTTCTTTTGCATTTATTTTATTCATCCATTTTCAACATAATACATTTTCCATCAAAAATCTTCGACGGAAACCATTTTCCTTCGAAAAACTTCACAAAATCAATTTCTTTTGCATTTATTTTATTCATCAGTTTTCGACGGAATCCAGTTTCCATCGAAAAACTTCACAAAATCAATTTCTTTTGCATTTATTTTATTCATCCATTTTCGACGGAATCCATTTTCCGTCAAAACACTTCACAAAATCAATTTCTTTTGCATTTATTTTATTCCTCCATTTTCGACAGAATACAATTTCCGTAAAAAATCTTCGTCGGAATCCATTTTCCGTCGAAAAACTTCACAAAATCAATTTGTTTTTCGTTTATTTTATTCATCAGTTTTCGACGGAATTCGTTTTCCGTCGAAAAACTTCACAAAATCAATTTCTTTTGCATTTATTTTATTCATCCATTTTCGACGGAATTCATTTTCCGTCAAAAATCTTCGACGAAATCAATTTTCCATCGAAAAACTTCACAAAATCAATTTCTTTTGCATTTATTTTATTCATCCATTTTCGACGGAATACATTTTTCGTCAAAAATATTCGACGGAATCCATTTTCCATCGAAAAACTTCAAAAAATCAATTTCTTTTGAATTTATTTTGTTCATCCACTTTCAGCAGAATTCATTTTCCGCCCAAAATCTTCGACGGAATCCATTTTCCGTCGAAAAACATCACAAAATCAATTTCTTTTGCATTTATTTTATTCATCCATTTTCGACGGAATTCATTTTCCGTCAAAAATCTTCACAAAATCAATTTCTTTTGCATTTATTTTATTCATCCGTTTTCGACGGAATACATTTTTCGTCAAAAATCTTCAACGGAATCCATTTTTCGTCGAAAAACTTCATAAAATCAATTTCTTTTGCATTTATTTTATTCATCCATTTTCGACGGAATTCATTTTCCGTCAAAAATCTTCGACGGAATCTATTTTCCGTCGAAAAACTTCACAAAATAAATTTCTTTTGCGTTTATTTTATTCATCCATTTTCGACGGAATTCATTTTCCGACAAAAATCTTCGACGGAATCCATTTTCCGTCGAAAAACTTCACAAAATCAATTTCTTTTGCATTTATTTTATTCATCCATTTTCGATGGAATTCATTTTCCGTCAAAAATCTTCGACGGAATCCATTTTCCGTCGAAAAACTTACAAAATCAATTTCCTTTGTATTTGTTTTATTAATCTGTTTTCGACGAAATTCTTTTTCCGTCGAATAACTTCACAAAATCAATTTCTTTTGTATTTATTTATTCATCCGTTTTCGACAGAATACGTTTTTCGTCAAAAATCTTCGACGAAATCCATTTTTCGTCGAAAAACTTCGTAAAATAATTTCTTTTGCATTTATTTTATTCATCCATTTTCGACGGAATTAATTTTCCATCAAAATTCTTCGACGGAATCCATTTTCCGTCGAAAAACTTCACAAAATCAATTTCTTTTGCATTTATTTTATTCATCTGTTTTCAACGGAATTCATTTTCCGTCCAAAATCTTCACAAAATCAATTTCTTTTGCATTTATTTTATTAATCCGTTTTCGACGGAATACATTTTTCGTCAAAAATCTTCGACGGGATCCATTTTTCGTCGAAAAACTTCATAAAATCAATTTCTTTTGCATTTATTTTATTCATCCACTTCCGACGGAATCCATTTTCCGTCGAAAAACTTCAAAAAATCAATTTCTTTTGCATTGATTTTATTAATCCCTTTTCGACGCAATTCTTTTTCAATCGAAAAACTTCACAAAATCAATTTCTTTTGCATTTATTTTATTCATCCGTTTTCGACGAAATACATTTTCCATCAAAAATCTTCGACCGAATCCTTTTTCCATCGAAAAACTTCATAAAATCAATTTCTTTTGCATTTATTTTATTCATCCATTATCGACGGAATTCATTTTCCGTCCAAAATCTTCGACGGAATCCATTTTCTGGCGAAAAACTTCACAAAATCAATTTCTTTTGCATTTATTTTATTCATCCATTTTCGACGGAATTCATTGTCCGTCCAAAATCTTCGACGGAATCTATTTTCCGTCGAAAAACTTCACAAAATCAATTTCTTTTGCAATTATTTTATTCATCCGTTTTCGACGGAATACATTTTTCGTCAAAAATCTTCAACGGAATCCATTTTTCGTCGAAAAACTTCATAAAATCAATTTCTTTTGCATTTATTTTATTCATCCATTTTCGACGGAATTCATTTTCCGTCAAAAATCTTCGATGGAATCTATTTTCCGTCGAAAACCTTCACAAAATCAATTTCTTTTGCATTTATTTTATTCATCCATTTTCGACGGAATACATTTTTCGTCAAAAATCTTCAACGGAATCCATTTTTCGTCGAAAAACTTCATAAAATCAATTTCTTTTGCATTTATTTTATTCATCCATTTTCGACGGAATTCATTTTCCGTCAAAAATCTTCGACGGAATCTATTTTCCGTCGAAAAACTTCACAAAATCAATTTCTTTTGCATTTATTTTATTCATCCATTTTCGACGGAATTCATTTTCCGTCAAAAATCTTCTACGGAATCCATTTTCCGTCAAAAAACTTCACAAAATCAATTTCTTCTGCATTTATTTTATTTATCCGTTTTCGACGAAATCCATTTTCCATCGAAAAACCTCACAAAATCAATTTCTTTTGCATTTATTTTATTCATCCATTTTCGACGGAATCCAGTTTCTGTCAAAAAACTTCACAATATCAATTTCTTTTGCATTTATTTTATTCATCCATTTTCGACGGAATCCAGTTTCTGTCAAAAAACTTTACAAAATCAATTTCTTTTCAAATTTATTTTAGTCATCCATTTTTGACGGAATTCATTTTCCGTCAAAAATCTTCGACGGATTTCCTTTTTCGTCGAAAAACTTCACAAAGTCAATTTTTTTGCACTTATTTTATTCATCCGTTTTCAACGGAAACTATTTTCCTTCGGAAAACAACACAAAATCAATTACTCCAGCATTTATTTTATTCATCTGTTTTCAACGGAATCCATTTTCTTTCGAAAAACAACACATAATCAATGTCTTCTGCATTTATTTTATTCATCCATTTTTTATGGAATCCATTTTCCGTCAAAAAACTTAACAAAATGAATTTCTATTCCATTTATCTTATTCATCCGTTTTCAACGGAATTCATTTTCCGACAAAAATCTTCGACGGAATCCATTTTTTCTCGAAAAAAATTACAAAATCATTTTTTTTTTGCATTTATTTTTTTCATCCGTTTTCGACGGAATTCATTTTCATTTAAAAATCTTCGACGAAAATCCCTTTCCGTCAAAAATCTTCTACGGAATCCATTTTCCGTCAAAAAACTTCACAAAATCAATTTCTTCTGCATTTATTTTATTCATCAGTTTTCGACGAAATCCATTTTCAATCCAAAAACTCACAAAATCTATTTCTTTTGCATTTATTTTATTCATCAGTTTACGACGGAATCCATTTTCCGTCAAAAAACATCACAAAATCAATTTCTTTTGCATTTATTTTATTCATCCATTTTCGACAGAATACATTTTCCGTCAAAAATCTTCGACGGAATCCATTTTCCATTGAAAAACTTCACAAAATCAATTTATTTTGCATTTATTTTATTCATCAGTTTTCGACGAAATCCATTTTCAATCGAAAAACCTCACAAAATCAATTTCTTTTGCATTTATTTTATTCATCAGTTTTCGACGGAATCCATTTTCCGTCAAAAAACTTCACAAAATCAATTTCTTTTGCATTTATTTTATTCATCCATTTTCGACGGAATACATTTTCCGTCAAAAATCTTCGACGGAATCCATTTTCCATCAAAAACTTCACAAAATCAATTTCTTTTGCATTTATTTTATTCATCAGTTTTCGATGGAATCCATTTTTCGTCGAAAAACTTCACAAAATCAATTTCTTTTGCATTTATTTTATTCATCAGTTTTCGACGAAATCCATTTTCCGTCAAAAAACTTCACAAAATCAATTTCTTTTGCATTTATTTTATTCATCCATTTTCAACATAATACATTTTCCATCAAAAATCTTCGACGGAAACCATTTTCCTTCGAAAAACTTCACAAAATCAATTTCTTTTGCATTTATTTTATTCATCAGTTTTCGACGGAATCCAGTTTCCATCGAAAAACTTCACAAAATCAATTTCTTTTGCATTTATTTTATTCATCCATTTTCGACGGAATCCATTTTCCGTCAAAACACTTCACAAAATCAATTTCTTTTGCATTTATTTTATTCCTCCATTTTCGACGGAATACAATTTCCGTCAAAAATCTTCGTCGGAATCCATTTTCCGTCGAAAAACTTCACAAAATCAATTTGTTTTGCGTTTATTTTATTCATCAGTTTTCGACGGAATTCGTTTTCCGTCGAAAAACTTCACAAAATCAATTTCTTTTGCATTTATTTTATTCATCCATTTTCGACGGAATTCATTTTCCGTCAAAAATCTTCGACGAAATCAATTTTCCATCGAAAAACTTCACAAAATCAATTTCTTTTGCATTTATTTTATTCATCCATTTTCGACGGAATCCATTTTTCGTCAAAAATATTCGACGGAATCCATTTTCCATCGAAAAACTTCAAAAAATCAATTTCTTTTGAATTTATTTTATTCATCCACTTTCAGCAGAATTCATTTTCCGCCCAAAATCTTCGACGGAATCCATTTTCCGTCGAAAAACATCACAAAATCAATTTCTTTTGCATTTATTTTATTCATCCATTTTCGACGGAATTCATTTTCCGTCAAAAATCTTCACAAAATCAATTTCTTTTGCATTTATTTTATTCATCCGTTTTCGACGGAATACATTTTTCGTCAAAAATCTTCAACGGAATCCATTTTTCGTCGAAAAACTTCATAAAATCAATTTCTTTTGCATTTATTTTATTCATCCATTTTCGACGGAATTCATTTTCCGTCAAAAATCTTCGACGGAATCTATTTTCCGTCGAAAAACTTCACAAAATCAATTTCTTTTGCATTTATTTTATTCATCCATTTTCGACGGAATTCATTTTCCGACAAAAATCTTCGACGGAATCCATTTTCCGTCGAAAAACTTCACAAAATCAATTTCTTTTGCATTTATTTTATTCATCCATTTTCGATGGAATTCATTTTCCGTCAAAAATCTTCGACGGAATCCATTTTCCGTCGAAAAACTTACAAAATCAATTTCCTTTGTATTTATTTTATTAATCTGTTTTCGACGAAATTCTTTTTCCGTCGAATAACTTCACAAAATCAATTTCTTTTGTATTTATTTATTCATCCGTTTTCGACAGAATACGTTTTTCGTCAAAAATCTTCGACGAAATCCATTTTTCGTCGAAAAACTTCGTAAAATAATTTCTTTTGCATTTATTTTATTAATCCATTTTCGACGGAATTAATTTTCCATCAAAATTCTTCGACGGAATCCATTTTCCGTCGAAAAACTTCACAAAATCAATTTCTTTTGCATTTATTTTATTCATCTGTTTTCAACGGAATTCATTTTCCGTCCAAAATCTTCACAAAATCAATTTCTTTTGCATTTAATTTATTAATCCGTTTTCGACGGAATACATTTTTCGTCAAAAATCTTCGACGGGATCCATTTTTCGTCGAAAAACTTCATAAAATCAATTTCTTTTGCATTTATTTTATTCATCCACTTCCGACGGAATCCATTTTCCGTCGAAAAACTTCAAAAAATCAATTTCTTTTGCATTGATTTTATTAATCCCTTTTCGACGCAATTCTTTTTCCGTCGAAAAACTTCACAAAATCAATTTCTTTTGCATTTATTTTATTCATCCGTTTTCGACGAAATACATTTTCCATCAAAAATCTTCGACCGAATCCTTTTTCCATCGAAAAACTTCATAAAATCAATTTCTTTTGCATTTATTTTATTCATCCATTATCGACGGAATTCATTTTCCGTCCAAAATCTTCGACGGAATCCATTTTCTGGCGAAAAACTTCACAAAATCAATTTCTTTTGCATTTATTTTATTCATCCATTTTCGACGGAATTCATTGTCCGTCCAAAATCTTCGACGGAATACATTTTCCGTCGAAAAACTTCACAAAATCAATTTCTTTTGCAATTATTTTATTCATCCGTTTTCGACGGAATACATTTTTCGTCAAAAATCTTCAACGGAATCCATTTTTCGTCGAAAAACTTCATAAAATCAATTTCTTTTGCATTTATTTTATTCATCCATTTTCGACGGAATTCATTTTCCGTCAAAAATCTTCGATGGAATCTATTTTCCGTCGAAAACCTTCACAAAATCAATTTCTTTTGCATTTATTTTATTCATCCATTTTCGACGGAATACATTTTTCGTCAAAAATCTTCAACGGAATCCATTTTTCGTCGAAAAACTTCATAAAATCAATTTCTTTTGCATTTATTTTATTCATCCATTTTCGACGGAATTCATTTTCCGTCAAAAATCTTCGACGGAATCTATTTTCCGTCGAAAAACATTCGAAAAACCTCACAAAATCAATTTCTTTTGCATTTATTTTATTCATCCATTTTCGACGGAATCCAGTTTCTGTCAAAAAACTTCACAATATCAATTTCTTTTGCATTTATTTTATTCATCCATTTTCGACGGAATCCAGTTTCTGTCAAAAAACTTTACAAAATCAATTTCTTTTCAAATTTATTTTAGTCATCCATTTTTGACGGAATTCATTTTCCGTCAAAAATCTTCGACGGATTTCCTTTTTCGTCGAAAAACTTCACAAAGTCAATTTTTTTGCATTTATTTTATTCATCCGTTTTCAACGGAATCTATTTTCCTTCGGAAAACAACACAAAATCAATTACTCCAGCATTTATTTTATTCATCTGTTTTCAACGGAATCCATTTTCTTTCGAAAAACAACACATAATCAATGTCTTCTGCATTTATTTTATTCATCCATTTTTTATGGAATCCATTTTCCGTCAAAAAACTTCACAAAATGAATTTCTATTCCATTTATCTTATTCATCCGTTTTCAACGGAATTCATTTTCCGACAAAAATCTTCGAGGGAATCCATTTTTTCTCGAAAAAAATTACAAAATCATTTTTTTTTGCATTTATTTTATTCATCCGTTTTCGACGGAATTCATTTTCATTTAAAAATCTTCGACGAAAATCACTTTCCGTCAAAAATCTTCTACGGAATCCATTTTTCGTCAAAAAACTTCACAAAATCCATTTCTTCTGCATTTATTTTATTCATCAGTTTTCGACGAAATCCATTTTCAATCCAAAAACTCACAAAATCTATTTCTTTTGCATTTATTTTATTCATCAGTTTTCGACGGAATCCATTTTCCGTCAAAAAACTTCACAAAATCAATTTCTTTTGCATTTATTTTATTCATCCATTTTCGACAGAATACATTTTCCGTCAAAAATCTTCGACGGAATCCATTTTCCATTGAAAAACTTCACAAAATCAATTTATTTTGCATTTATTTTATTCATCAGTTTTCGACGAAATCCATTTTCAATCGAAAAACCTCACAAAATCAATTTCTTTTGCATTTATTTTATTCATCAGTTTTCGACGGAATCCATTTTCCGTCAAAAAACTTCACAAAATCAATTTCTTTTGCATTTATTTTATTCATCCATTTTCGACGGAATACATTTTCCGTCAAAAATCTTCGACGGAATCCATTTTCCATCAAAAACTTCACAAAATCAATTTCTTTTGCATTTATTTTATTCATCA
Organism: Gastrolobium villosum; assembly: GCA_032173675.1. Taxonomy (NCBI): domain Eukaryota; kingdom Viridiplantae; phylum Streptophyta; class Magnoliopsida; order Fabales; family Fabaceae; genus Gastrolobium; species Gastrolobium villosum. The sequence continues at coordinate 12,082 of JAVKPL010001670.1, forward strand.
GTTTTCGATGGAATCCATTTTTCGTCGAAAAACTTCACAAAATCAATTTCTTTTGCATTTATTTTATTCATCAGTTTTCGACGAAATCCATTTTCCGTCAAAAAACTTCACAAAATCAATTTCTTTTGCATTTATTTTATTCATCCATTTTCAACATAATACATTTTCCATCAAAAATCTTCGACGGAAACCATTTTCCTTCGAAAAACTTCACAAAATCAATTTCTTTTGCATTTATTTTATTCATCAGTTTTCGACGGAATCCAGTTTCCATCGAAAAACTTCACAAAATCAATTTCTTTTGCATTTATTTTATTCATCCATTTTCGACGGAATCCATTTTCCGTCAAAACACTTCACAAAATCAATTTCTTTTGCATTTATTTTATTCCTCCATTTTCGACGGAATACAATTTCCGTCAAAAATCTTCGTCGGAATCCATTTTCCGTCAAAAAACTTCACAAAATCAATTTCTTCTGCATTTAATTTATTCATCAGTTTTTGACGAAATCCATTTTCCATCGAAAAACCTCACAAAATCAATTTCTTTTGCATTTATTTTATTCATCCATTTTCGACGGAATTCATTTTCCGTCAAAAAACTTCATCGAAAAACTTCATCAAATCAATTTCAATTTTGCATTTATTTTATTCATCAATTTTCGACGGAATCCATTTTCCGAAAAACTTCACAACAATAATTTCTTTTGCATTTATTTTATTCATCAGTTTTCATTCTTTTTCGAAAAACTTCACAAAATCAATTTCTTTTGCATTTATTTTATTCATCCATTTTCGGAACATTTTCCGTCAAAAATTCGAAATCAATTTTCCATCGAAAAACTTCACAAAATCAATTTCTTTCGCATTTATTTTATTCATCATTTTTCGACGGAATCCATTTTCCGTCGAAAAACTTCACAAAATCAATTTCTTTTGCATTTATTTTATTCATCAGTTTTCAACGAAATTCTTTTTCCGTCAAAAAACTTCACAAAATCAATTTCTTTTGCATTTATTTTATTCATCCATTTTCGACGGAATACATTTTCCGTCAAAAATCTTCGACGAAATCCAATTTCCGTCGAAAAACTTCACAAAATCAATTTCTTTTGCATATATTTTGTCATCCGTTTTCGACGGAATCCATTTTCCGTCGAAAAACTTTACAAAATCAATTTCTATTCCAATTTATTTTAGTCATCCATTTTTGACGAAATTCATTTTCCGTCAAAAATCTTCGACGGATTTCCTTTTTCGTCGAAAAACTTCACAAAGTCAATTTTTTTTGCATTTATTTTATTTTAATCCGTTTTCAACGGAATCTATTTTCCTTCGAAAAATAACACAAAATCAATTTCTTTAGCATTTATTTTATTCATCCGTTTTCAACGGAATCCATTTTCCTTCGAAAAACAACACATAATCAATTTCTTCTGCATTTATTTTATTCATCCATTTTTTATGGAATCTATTTTCCGTCAAAAAATTTCACAAAATGAATTTCTGTTCCATTTATCTTATTCATCCGTTTTCAACGGAATTCATTTTCCGTCAAAAATCTTCGACGGAATCCATTTTTTGTTTAAAAAAAGTACAAAATCATTTTTTTTTGCATTTATTTTATTCATCCGTTTTCGACGGAATTCATTTTCATTTAAAAATCATCGACGAAAATCACTTTCCGTCAAAAATCTTCTACGGAATCCATTTTCCGTCAAAAAACTTCACAAAATCAATTTCTTCTGCATTTATTTTATTCATCAGTTTTTGACGAAATCCATTTTCCATCGAAAAACCTCACAAAATCAATTTCTTTTGCATTTATTTTATTCATCCATTTTCGACGGAATCCATTTTCCGTCAAAACACTTCACAAAATCAATTTCTTTTGCATTTATTTTTTTCATCAATTTTTTACGGAATCCATTTTCCGTAGAAGGAATCCATTTTCCATCGAAAAACTTCACAAAATCAATTTCTTTTGCGTTTATTTTATTCATCAGTTTTCGACAGAATTCGTTTTCCGTCGAAAAACTTCACAAAATCAATTTCTTTCGCATTTATTTTATTCATCATTTTTCGACGGAATCCATTTTCCGTCAAAAAACTTCACAAAATCAATTTCTTTTGCATTTATTTTATTCATCAGTTTTCGACGAAATTCTTTTTCCGTCAAAAAACTTCACAAAATCAATTTCTTTTGCATTTATTTTATTCATCCATTTTCGACGGAATACATTTTCCGTCAAAAATCTTCGACGAAATCCAATTTCCGTCGAAAAACTTCACAAAATCAATTTCTTTTGCATATATTTTGTCATCCGTTTTCGACGGAATCCATTTTCCGTCGAAAAACTTTACAAAATCAATTTCTATTCCAATTTATTTTAGTCATCCATTTTTGACGAAATTCATTTTCCGTCAAAAATCTTCGACGGATTTCCATTTTGCGTCGAAAAACTTCACAAAGTCAATTTTTTTTGCATTTATTTTATTTTAATCCGTTTTCAACGGAATCTATTTTCCTTCGAAAAATAACACAAAATCAATTTCTTTAGCATTTATTTTATTCATCCGTTTTCAACGGAATCCATTTTCCTTCGAAAAACAACACATAATCAATTTCTTCTGCATTTATTTTATTCATCCATTTTTTATGGAATCTATTTTCCGTCAAAAAATTTCACAAAATGAATTTCTGTTCCATTTATCTTATTCATCCGTTTTCAACGGAATTCATTTTCCGTCAAAAATCTTCGACGGAATCCATTTTTTGTTTAAAAAAAGTACAAAATCATTTTTTTTTGCATTTATTTTATTCATCCGTTTTCGACGGAATTCATTTTCATTTAAAAATCATCGACGAAAATCACTTTCCGTCAAAAATCTTCTACGGAATCCATTTTCCGTCAAAAAACTTCACAAAATCAATTTCTTCTGCATTTATTTTATTCATCAGTTTTCGACGAAATCCATTTTCCATCGAAAAACCTCACAAAATCAATTTCTTTTGCATTTATTTTATTCATCCATTTTCGACGGAATCCAGTTTCTGTCAAAAAACTTCACAATATCAATTTCTTTTGCATTTATTTTATTCATCCATTTTCGACGGAATCCAGTTTCTGTCAAAAAACTTTACAAAATCAATTTCTTTTCAAATTTATTTTAGTCATCCATTTTTGACGGAATTCATTTTCCGTCAAAAATCTTCGACGGATTTCCTTTTTCGTCGAAAAACTTCACAAAGTCAATTTTTTTGCACTTATTTTATTCATCCGTTTTCAACGGAATCTATTTTCCTTCGGAAAACAACACAAAATCAATTACTCCAGCATTTATTTTATTCATCCGTTTTCAACGGAATCCATTTTCTTTCGAAAAACAACACATAATCAATGTCTTCTGCATTTATTTTATTCATCCATTTTTTATGGAATCCATTTTCCGTCAAAAAACTTCACAAAATGAATTTCTATTCCATTTATCTTATTCATCCGTTTTCAACGGAATTCATTTTCCGTCCAAAATCTTCGACGGAATCCATTTTTTCTCGAAAAAAATTACAAAATCATTTTTTTTGCATTTATTTTATTCATCCGTTTTCGACGGAATTCATTTTCATTTAAAAATCTTCGACGAAAATCACTTTCCGTCAAAAATCTTCTACGGAATCCATTTTTCGTCAAAAAACTTCACAAAATCCATTTCTTCTGCATTTATTTTATTCATCAGTTTTCGACGAAATCCATTTTCAATCGAAAAACCTCACAAAATCTATTTCTTTTGCATTTATTTTATTCATCAGTTTTCGGAATCCATTTTCCGTCAAAAAACTTCACAAAATCAATTTCTTTTGCATTTATTTTATTCATCCATTTTCGACAGAATACATTTTCCGTCAAAAATCTTCGACGGAATCCATTTTCCATTGAAAAACTTCACAAAATCAATTTATTTTGCATTTATTTTATTCATCAGTTTTCGACGAAATCCATTTTCAATCGAAAAACCTCACAAAATCTATTTCTTTTGCATTTATTTTATTCATCAGTTTTCGACGGAATCCATTTTCCGTCAAAAAACTTCACAAAATCAATTTCTTTTGCATTTATTTTATTCATCCATTTTCGACGGAATACATTTTCCGTCAAAAATCTTCGACGGAATCCATTTTCCATCAAAAACTTCACAAAATCAATTTCTTTTGCATTTATTTTATTCATCAGTTTTCGATGGAATCCATTTTTCGTCGAAAAACTTCACAAAATCAATTTCTTTTGCATTTATTTTATTCATCAGTTTTCGACGAAATCCATTTTCCGTCAAAAAACTTCACAAAATCAATTTCTTTTGCATTTATTTTATTCATCCATTTTCAACATAATACATTTTCCATCAAAAATCTTCGACGGAAACCATTTTCCTTCGAAAAACTTCACAAAATCAATTTCTTTTGCATTTATTTTATTCATCAGTTTTCGACGGAATCCAGTTTCCATCGAAAAACTTCACAAAATCAATTTCTTTTGCATTTATTTTATTCATCCATTTTCGACGGAATCCATTTTCCGTCAAAACACTTCACAAAATCAATTTCTTTTGCATTTATTTTATTCCTCCATTTTCGACGGAATACAATTTCCGTCAAAAATCTTCGTCGGAATCCATTTTCCGTCGAAAAACTTCACAAAATCAATTTGTTTTGCGTTTATTTTATTCATCAGTTTTCGACGGAATTCGTTTTCCGTCGAAAAACTTCACAAAATCAATTTCTTTTGCATTTATTTTATTCATCCATTTTCGACGGAATTCATTTTCCGTCAAAAATCTTCGACGAAATCAATTTTCCATCGAAAAACTTCACAAAATCAATTTCTTTCGCTTTTATTTTATTCATCATTTTTCGACGGAATCCATTTTCCGTCGAAAAACTTCACAAAATCAATTTCTTTTGCATTTATTTTATTCATCAGTTTTCGACGAAATTCTTTTTCCGTCAAAAAACTTCACAAAATCAATTTCTTTTGCATTTATTTTCTTCATCCATTTTCGACGGAATTCATTTTCCGTCAAAAATCTTCGACGAAATCAATTTTCCATCGAAAAACTTCACAAAATCAATTTCTTTCGCATTTATTTTATTCATCATTTTTCGA
>JAVKPL010001671.1:0-16933 GCA_032173675.1 Gastrolobium villosum
AAATGGATTCAGTCGAAAATGGATGAATAAAATAAATGCAAAAGAAATTGATTTTGTGAAGTTTTTTGACGGGAAACGGATTCCGTCAAAAATGGATGAATAAAATAAATGCAAAAGCAAATGATTTTGTGAAGTTTTTCGACGAAAATGGATTTCGTCGAAGAGTTTTGACGGAAAACGAATACCGTCGAAAATGGATGAATAAAATAAATTGCAAAAGAAATTCATTTTGTGAATTTTTCGACGGAAAAAGAATTTCGTCGAAAACTGATGAATAAAATAAATGCAAAAGAAATTGATTTTGTGAAGTTTTTCGATGGAAAATGGATTCCGTCGAAAACTGATGAATAAAATAAATGCAAAAGAAATTGATTTTGTAAAGTTTTTTTACGGAAAATGGATTCCGTCGAAAACTGATGAATAAAATAAATGCAAAAGAAATTGATTTTGTGAAGTTTTTCGACGGAAAATGGGTTCCGTCGAAGATTTTTGAGGAAAATGGATTCCGTCGAAAATGGATGAATAAAATAAATGCAAAAGAAATTTGTTTTGTGAAGTTTTTTGACGGAAAAATTCTGTCGAAAATGGATGAATAAAATAAATGCAAAAGAAATTGATTTTGTGAAGTTTTTCGACGGAAAATGGATTCCGTCGAAAACTGATGAATAAAATAAATGCAAAAGAAATTGATTTTGTGAAGTTTTTCGACGGAAAATGGTATTCCGTCGAAAATGGATGAAGATTTTTGAAGGAAAATGAAGTTTCTCGACTTAAAAATGATTCCGTCGAAAATGGATGAATAAAATAAATGCAAAAGAAATTGATTTTGTGAAGTTTTTTGACGGAAAATGGATTCTGTCGAAAATGGATGAATAAAATAAATGCAAAAGAAATTGATTTTGTGAAGTTTTTCGATGGAAAATGGATTCCGTCGAAAACTGATGAATTAAATAAATGCAAAAGAAATTGACTTTGTGAAGTTTTTCGACGGAAAATGGATCCCGTCAAAGATTTTTGACGGAAATTGTATTCCGTAGAAAATGGATGAATAAAATAAATGCAAAAGAAATTGATTTTCTGAAGTTTCTCGACTTAAAAAGAATTTCGTCGAAAACTGATAAATAAAATAAATGCAAAAGAAATTGATTTTGTGAAGTTTTTCGACGGAAAATGGATTCCGTCGAAAATTGATGAATAAAATAAACTCAAAAGAAATTGATTTTGTAAAGTTTTTCGATGGAAAATGGATTCCGTCGAAAATGGATGAATAAAATAAATGCAAAAGAAATTGATTTTGTGAAGTTTTTGGACGGAAAACGGATTCTGTCGAAAATGGATGAATAAAATAAATGCAAAAGAAATTGATATTGTGAAGTTTTTTGACAGAAAACGGATTCCGTCGAAAATGGATGAATAAAATAAATGCAAAAGAAATTGTTTTGTGAAGTTTTTCGACGAAAATGGATTTCGTCGAAGATTTTTGACGGAAAACGAATTCCGTCGAAAATGGATGAATAAAATAAGTTGCAAAAGAAATTCATTTTGTGAAGTTTTTCGACGGAAAAAGAATTTCGTCGAAAACTAATGAATAAAATAATTGCAAAAGAAATTGATTTTATGAAGTTTTTAGACGAAAAACGGATTCCGTCGAAAATGGATGAATAAAATAAATGCAAAAGAAATTGATTTTGTGAAGTTTTTCGACGGAAAATGGATTCCGTCGAAGATTTTTGACGGAAAATGAATTTCGTCGAAAATGGATGAATAAAATAAATGCAAAAGAAATGGATTTTGTGAAGTTTTTTGACAGAAAATGGATTCAGTCGAAAATGGATGAATAAAATAAATGCAAAAGAAATTGATATTGTGAAGTTTTTTGACGGGAAACGGATTCCGTAAAAAATGGATGAATAAAATAAATGCAAAAGAAATTGATATTGTGAAGTTTTTTGACGGGAAACGGATTCCGTCAAAAATGGATGAATAAAATAAATGCAAAAGCAAATGATTTTGTGAAGTTTTTCGACGAAAATGGATTTCGTCGAAGAGTTTTGACGGAAAACGAATACCGTCGAAAATGGATGAATAAAATAAATTGCAAAAGAAATTCATTTTGTGAATTTTTCGACGGAAAAAGAATTTCGTCGAAAACAGATGAATAAAATAAATGCAAAAGAAATTGATTTTGTGAAGTTTTTCGATGGAAAATGGATTCCGTCGAAAACTGATGAATAAAATAAATGCAAAAGAAATTGATTTTGTAAAGTTTTTTTTACAGAAAATGGATTCCGTCGAAAACTGATGAATAAAATAAATGCAAAAGAAATTGATTTTGTGAAGTTTTTCGACGGAAAATGGGTTCCGTCGAAGATTTTTGACGGAAAATGGATGAATAAAATAAATGCAAAAGAAATTTATTTTGTGAAGTTTTTTGACGGAAAATGGATTCTGTCGAAAATGGATGAATAAAATAAATGCACAAGAAATTGATTTTGTGAAGTTTTTCGATGGAAAATGGATTCCGTCGAAAACTGATGAATTAAATAAATGCAAAAGAAATTGACTTTGTGAAGTTTTTCGACGGAAAATGGATTCCGTCAAAGATTTTTGACGGAAATTGTATTCCGTCGAAAATGGATGAATAAAATAAATGCAAAAGAAATTGATTTTCTGAAGTTTCTCGACTTAAAAAGAATTTCGTCGAAAACTGATAAATAAAATAAATGCCAAAGAAATTGATTTTGTGAAGTTTTTCGACGGAAAATGGATTCCGTCGAAAATTGATGAATAAAATAAACTCAAAAGAAATCGATTTTGTAAAGTTTTTCGATGGAAAATGGATTCCGTCGAAAATGGATGAATAAAATAAATGCAAAAGAAATTGGTTTTGTGAAGTTTTTGTACGGAAAACGGATTCTGTCGAAAATGGATGAATAAAATAAATGCAAAAGAAATTGATATTGTGAAGTTTTTTGACAGAAAACGGATTCCGTCGAAAATGGATGAATAAAATAAATGCAAAAGAAATTGATTTTGTGAAGTTTTTCGACGAAAATGGATTTCGTCGAAGATTTTTGACGGAAAACGAATTCCGTCGAAAATGGATGAATAAAATAAGTTGCAAAAGAAATTCATTTTCGACGGAAAAAGAATTTCGTCGAAAACTGATGAATAAAATAATTGCAAAAGAAATTGATTTTATGAAGTTTTTAGACGAAAAACGGATTCCGTCGAAAATGGATGAATAAAATAAATGCAAAAGAAATTGATTTTGTGAAGTTTTTCGACGGAAAATGGATTCCGTCGAAGATTTTTGACGGAAAATGAATTTCGTCGAAAATGGATGAATAAAATAAATGCAAAAGAAATAGATTTTGTGAAGTTTTTTGACAGAAAATGGATTCAGTCGAAAATGGATGAATAAAATAAATGCAAAAGAAATTGATATTGTGAAGTTTTTTGACGGGAAACGGATTCCGTCAAAAATGGATGAATAAAATAAATGCAAAAGCAAATGATTTTGAGAAGTTTTTCGACGAAAATGGATTTCGTCGAAGAGTTTTGACGGAAAACGAATACCGTCGAAAATGGATGAATAAAATAAATTGCAAAAGAAATTCATTTTGTGAATTTTTCGACGGAAAAAGAATTTCGTCGAAAACTGATGAATAAAATAAATGCAAAAGAAATTGATTTTGTGAAGTTTTTCGATGGAAAATGGATTCCGTCGAAAACTGATGAATAAAATAAATGCAAAAGAAATTGATTTTGTAAAGTTTTTTTACGGAAAATGGATTCCGTCGAAAACTGATGAATAAAATAAATGCAAAAGAAATTGATTTTGTGAAGTTTTTCGACGGAAAATGGGTTCCGTCGAAGATTTTTGACGGAAAATGGATTCCGTCGAAAATGGATGAATAAAATAAATGCAAAAGAAATTTGTTTTGTGAAGTTTTTTGACGGAAAATGGATTCTGTCGAAAATGGATGAATAAAATAAATGCAAAAGAAATTGATTTTGTGAAGTTTTTCGATGGAAAATGGATTCCGTCGAAAACTGATGAATTAAATAAATGCAAAAGAAATTGACTTTGTGAAGTTTTTCGACGGAAAATGGATTCCGTCAAAGATTTTTGACGGAAATTGTATTCCGTCGAAAATGGATGAATAAAATAAATGCAAAAGAAATTGATTTTCTGAAGTTTCTCGACTTAAAAAGAATTTCGTCGAAAACTGATAAATAAAATAAATGCAAAAGAAATTGATTTTGTGAAGTTTTTCGACGGAAAATGGATTCCGTCGAAAATTGATGAATAGAATAAACTCAAAAGAAATTGATTTTGTAAAGTTTTTCGATGGAAAATGGATTCCGTCGAAAATGGATGAATAAAATAAATGCAAAAGAAATTGATTTTGTGAAGTTTTTCGACGAAAATGGATTTCGTCGAAGATTTTTGACGGAAAACGAATTCCGTCGAAAATGGATGAATAAAATAAGTTGCAAAAGAAATTCATTTTGTGAAGCTTTTCGACGGAAAAAGAATTTCGTCGAAAACAGATGAATAAAATAAATGCAAAAGAAATTGATTTTGTGAAGTATTTCGACGGAAAACGGATTCCGTCGAAAACTGATGAATAAAATAAATGCAAAAGAAATTGATTTTGTGAAGTTTTTCGACGGAAAATGGATTCCGTCGAAAATTGATGATTAAAATAAACTCAAAAGAAATTGATTTTGTAAAGTTTTTTGATGGAAAATGGATTCCGTCGAAAATGGATGAATAAAATAAATGCAAAAGAAATTGATTTTGTGAAGTTTTTGGACGGAAAACGGATTCTGTCGAAAATGGATGAATAAAATAAATGCAAAAGAAATTGATATTGTGAAGTTTTTTGACAGAAAACAGATTCCGTCGAAAATGGATGAATAAAATAAATGCAAAAGAAATTGATTTTGTGAAGTTTTTCGACGAAAATGGATTTCGTCGAAGATTTTTGACGGAAAACGAATTCCGTCGAAAATGGATGAATAAAATAAGTTGCAAAAGAAATTCATTTTGTGAAGTTTTTCGACGGAAAAAGAATTTCGTCGAAAACTGATGAATAAAATAATTGCAAAAGAAATTGATTTTATGAAGTTTTTAGACGAAAAACGGATTCCGTCGAAAATGGATGAATAAAATAAATGCAAAAGAAATTGATTTTGTGAAGTTTTTCGACGAAAATGGATTTCGTCGAAGATTTTTGACGGAAAACGAATTCCGTCGAAAATGGATGAATAAAATAAATTGCAAAAGAAATTCATTTTGTGAAGCTTTTCGACGGAAAAAGAATTTCGTCGAAAACAGATGAATAAAATAAATGCAAAAGAAATTGATTTTGTGAAATTTTTCGACGGAAAACGGATTCCGTCGAAAACTGATGAATAAAATAAATGCAAAAGAAATTGATTTTGTGAAGTTTTTCGACGGAAAATGGATTCCGTCGAAAATTGATGAATAAAATAAACTCAAAAGAAATTGATTTTGTAAAGTTTTTCGATGGAAAATGGATTCCGTCGAAAATGGATGAATAAAATAAATGCAAAAGAAATTGATTTTATGAAGTTTTTGGACGGAAAACGGATTCTGTCGAAAATGGATGAATAAAATAAATGCAAAAGAAATTGATATTGTGAAGTTTTTTGACAGAAAACAGATTCCGTCGAAAATGGAGAATAAAATAAATGCAAAAGAAATTGATTTTGTGAAGTTTTTCGACGAAAATGGATTTCGTCGAAGATTTTTGACGGAAAACGAATTCCGTCGAAAATGGATGAATAAAATAAGTTGCAAAAGAAATTCATTTTGTGAAGTTTTTCGACGGAAAAAGAATTTCGTCGAAAACTGATGAATAAAATAATTGCAAAAGAAATTGATTTTATGAAGTTTTTAGACGAAAAACGGATTCCGTCGAAAATGGATGAATAAAATAAATGCAAAAGAAATTGATTTTGTGAAGTTTTTCGACGAAAATGGATTTCGTCGAAGATTTTTGACGGAAAACGAATTCCGTCGAAAATGGATGAATAAAATAAATTGCAAAAGAAATTCATTTTGTGAAGCTTTTCGACGGAAAAAGAATTTCGTCGAAAACAGATGAATAAAATAAATGCAAAAGAAATTGATTTTGTGAAATTTTTCGACGGAAAACGGATTCCGTCGAAAACTGATGAATAAAATAAATGCAAAAGAAATTGATTTTGTGAAGTTTTTCGACGGAAAATGGATTCCGTCGAAAATTGATGAATAAAATAAACTCAAAAGAAATTGATTTTGTAAAGTTTTTCGATGGAAAATGGATTCCGTCGAAAATGGATGAATAAAATAAATGCAAAAGAAATTGATTTTGTGAAGTTTTTGGACGGAAAACGGATTCTGTCGAAAATGGATGAATAAAATAAATGCAAAAGAAATTGATATTGTGAAGTTTTTTGACAGAAAACAGATTCCGTCGAAAATGGAGAATAAAATAAATGCAAAAGAAATTGATTTTGTGAAGTTTTTCGACGAAAATGGATTTCGTCGAAGATTTTTGACGGAAAACGAATTCCGTCGAAAATGGATGAATAAAATAAGTTGCAAAAGAAATTCATTTTGTGAAGTTTTTCGACGGAAAAAGAATTTCGTCGAAAACTGATGAATAAAATAATTGCAAAAGAAATTGATTTTATGAAGTTTTTAGACGAAAAACGGATTCCGTCGAAAATGGATGAATAAAATAAATGCAAAAGAAATTGATTTTGTGAAGTTTTTCGACGGAAAATGGATTCCGTCGAAGATTTTTGACGGAAAATGAATTTCGTCGAAAATGGATGAATAAAATAAATGCAAAAGAAATAGATTTTGTGAAGTTTTTTGACAGAAAATGGATTCAGTCGAAAATGGATGAATAAAATAAATGCAAAAGAAATTGATATTGTGAAGTTTTTTGACGGGAAACGGATTCCGTCAAAAATGGATGAATAAAATAAATGCAAAAGCAAATGATTTTGAGAAGTTTTTCGACGAAAATGGATTTCGTCGAAGAGTTTTGACGGAAAACGAATACCGTCGAAAATGGATGAATAAAATAAATTGCAAAAGAAATTCATTTTGTGAATTTTTCGACGGAAAAAGAATTTCGTCGAAAACTGATGAATAAAATAAATGCAAAAGAAATTGATTTTGTGAAGTTTTTCGATGGAAAATGGATTCCGTCGAAAACTGATGAATAAAATAAATGCAAAAGAAATTGATTTTGTAAAGTTTTTTTACGGAAAATGGATTCCGTCGAAAACTGATGAATAAAATAAATGCAAAAGAAATTGATTTTGTGAAGTTTTTCGACGGAAAATGGGTTCCGTCGAAGATTTTTGACGGAAAATGGATTCCGTCGAAAATGGATGAATAAAATAAATGCAAAAGAAATTTGTTTTGTGAAGTTTTTTGACGGAAAATGGATTCTGTCGAAAATGGATGAATAAAATAAATGCAAAAGAAATTGATTTTGTGAAGTTTTTCGATGGAAAATGGATTCCGTCGAAAACTGATGAATTAAATAAATGCAAAAGAAATTGACTTTGTGAAGTTTTTCGACGGAAAATGGATTCCGTCAAAGATTTTTGACGGAAATTGTATTCCGTCGAAAATGGATGAATAAAATAAATGCAAAAGAAATTGATTTTCTGAAGTTTCTCGACTTAAAAAGAATTTCGTCGAAAACTGATAAATAAAATAAATGAAAAAGAAATTGATTTTGTGAAGTTTTTCGACGGAAAATGGATTCCGTCGAAAATTGATGAATAAAATAAACTCAAAAGAAATTGATTTTGTAAAGTTTTTCGATGGAAAATGGATTCCGTCGAAAATGGATGAATAAAATAAATGCAAAAGAAATCGATTTTGTGAAGTTTTTGGACGGAAAACGGATTCTGTCGAAAATGGATGAATAAAATAAATGCAAAAGAAATTGATATTGTGAAGTTTTTTGACAGAAAACGGATTCCGTCGAAAATGGATGAATAAAATAAATGCAAAAGAAATTGATTTTGTGAAGTTTTTCGACGAAAATGGATTTCGTCGAAGATTTTTGACGGAAAACGAATTCCGTCGAAAATGGATGAATAAAATAAGTTGCAAAAGAAATTCATTTTGTGAAGTTTTTCGACGGAAAAAGAATTTCGTCGAAAACTGATGAATAAAATAATTGCAAAAGAAATTGATTTTATGAAGTTTTTAGACGAAAAACGGATTCCGTCGAAAATGGATGAATAAAATAAATGCAAAAGAAATGGATTTTGTGAAGTTTTTCGACGAAAATGGATTTCGTCGAAGATTTTTGACGGAAAACGAATTCCGTCGAAAATGGATGAATAAAATAAGTTGCAAAAGAAATTCATTTTGTGAAGCTTTTCGACGGAAAAAGAATTTCGTCGAAAACAGATGAATAAAATAAATGCAAAAGAAATTGATTTTGTGAAGTATTTCGACGGAAAACGGATTCCGTCGAAAACTGATGAATAAAATAAATGCAAAAGAAATTGATTTTGTGAAGTTTTTCGACGGAAAATGGATTCCGTCGAAAATTGATGATTAAAATAAACTCAAAAGAAATTGATTTTGTAAAGTTTTTTGATGGAAAATGGATTCCGTCGAAAATGGATGAATAAAATAAATGCAAAAGAAATTGATTTTGTGAAGTTTTTGGACGGAAAACGGATTCTGTCGAAAATGGATGAATAAAATAAATGCAAAAGAAATTGATATTGTGAAGTTTTTTGACAGAAAACAGATTCCGTCGAAAATGGATGAATAAAATAAATGCAAAAGAAATTGATTTTGTGAAGTTTTTCGACGAAAATGGATTTCGTCGAAGATTTTTGACGGAAAACGAATTCCGTCGAAAATGGATGAATAAAATAAGTTGCAAAAGAAATTCATTTTGTGAAGTTTTTCGACGGAAAAAGAATTTCGTCGAAAACTGATGAATAAAATAATTGCAAAAGAAATTGATTTTATGAAGTTTTTAGACGAAAAACGGATTCCGTCGAAAATGGATGAATAAAATAAATGCAAAAGAAATTGATTTTGTGAAGTTTTTCGACGAAAATGGATTTCGTCGAAGATTTTTGACGGAAAACGAATTCCGTCGAAAATGGATGAATAAAATAAGTTGCAAAAGAAATTCATTTTGTGAAGCTTTTTGACGGAAAAAGAATTTCGTCGAAAACAGATGAATAAAATAAATGCAAAAGAAATTGATTTTGTGAAATTTTTCGACGGAAAACGGATTCCGTCGAAAACTGATGAATAAAATAAATGCAAAAGAAATTGATTTTGTGAAGTTTTTCGACGGAAAATGGATTCCGTCGAAAATTGATGAATAAAATAAACTCAAAAGAAATTGATTTTGTAAAGTTTTTCGATGGAAAATGGATTCCGTCGAAAATGGATGAATAAAATAAATGCAAAAGAAATTGATTTTGTGAAGTTTTTGGACGGAAAACGGATTCTGTCGAAAATGGATGAATAAAATAAATGCAAAAGAAATTGATATTGTGAAGTTTTTTGACAGAAAACAGATTCCGTCGAAAATGGAGAATAAAATAAATGCAAAAGAAATTGATTTTGTGAAGTTTTTCGACGAAAATGGATTTCGTCGAAGATTTTTGACGGAAAACGAATTCCGTCGAAAATGGATGAATAAAATAAGTTGCAAAAGAAATTCATTTTGTGAAGTTTTTCGACGGAAAAAGAATTTCAGCGAAAACTGATGAATAAAATAATTGCAAAAGAAATTGATTTTATGAAGTTTTTAGACGAAAAACGGATTTCGTCGAAAATGGATGAATAAAATAAATGCAAAAGAAATTGATTTTGTGAAGTTTTTCGACGGAAAATGGATTCCGTCGAAGATTTTTGACGGAAAATGAATTTCGTCGAAAATGGATGAATAAAATAAATGCAAAAGAAATAGATTTTGTGAAGTTTTTTGACAGAAAATGGTTTCAGTCGAAAATGGATGAATAAAATAAATGCAAAAGAAATTGATATTGTGAAGTTTTTTGACGGGAAACGGATTCCGTCAAAAATGGATGAATAAAATAAATGCAAAAGCAAATGATTTTGAGAAGTTTTTCGACGAAAATGGATTTCGTCGAAGAGTTTTGACGGAAAACGAATACCGTCGAAAATGGTTGAATAAAATAAATTGCAAAAGAAATTCATTTTGTGAATTTTTCGACGGAAAAAGAATTTCGTCGAAACTGATGAATAAAATAAATGCAAAAGAACTTGATTTTGTGAAGTTTTTCGATGGAAAATGGATTCCGTCGAAAACTGATGAATAAAATAAATGCAAAAGAAATTGATTTTGTAAAGTTTTTTTATGGAAAATGGATTCCGTCGAAAACTGATGAATAAAATAAATGCAAAAGAAATTGATTTTGTGAAGTTTTTCGACGGAAAATGGGTTCCGTCGAAGATTTTTGACGGAAAATGGATTCCGTCGAAAATGGATGAATAAAATAAATGCAAAAGAAATTTGTTTTGTGAAGTTTTTTGACGGAAAATGGATTCCGTCGAAAATGGATGAATAAAATAAATGCAAAAGAAATTGATTTTGTGAAGTTTTTCGATGGAAAATGGATTCCGTCGAAAACTGATGAATTAAATAAATGCAAAAGAAATTGACTTTGTGAAGTTTTTCGACGGAAAATGGATTCCGTCAAAGATTTTTGACGGAAATTGTATTCCGTCGAAAATGGATGAATAAAATAAATGCAAAAGAAATTGATTTTCTGAAGTTTCTCGACTTAAAAAGAATTTCGTCGAAAACTGATAAATAAAATAAATGCAAAAGAAATTGATTTTGTGAAGTTTTTCGACGGAAAATGGATTCCGTCGAAAATTGATGAATAAAATAAACTCAAAAGAAATTGATTTTGTAAAGTTTTTCGATGGAAAATGGATTCCGTCGGAAATGGATGAATAAAATAAATGCAAAAGAAATGGATTTTGTGAAGTTTTTGGACGGAAAACGGATTCTGTCGAAAATGGATGAATAAAATAAATGCAAAAGAAATTGATATTGTGAAGTTTTTTGACAGAAAACGGATTCCGTCGAAAATGGATGAATAAAATAAATGCAAAAGAAATTGATTTTGTGAAGTTTTTCGACGAAAATGGATTTCGTCGAAGATTTTTGACGGAAAACGAATTCCGTCGAAAATGGATGAATAAAATAAGTTGCAAAAGAAATTCATTTTGTGAAGTTTTTCGACGGAAAAAGAATTTCGTCGAAAACTGATGAATAAAATAATTGCAAAAGAAATTGATTTTATGAAGTTTTTAGACGAAAAACGGATTCCGTCGAAAATGGATGAATAAAATAAATGCAAAAGAAATTGATTTTGTGAAGTTTTTCGACGAAAATGGATTTCGTCGAAGATTTTTGACGGAAAACGAATTCCGTCGAAAATGGATGAATAAAATAAGTTGCAAAAGAAATTCATTTTGTGAAGCTTTTCGACGGAAAAAGAATTTCGTCGAAAACAGATGAATAAAATAAATGCAAAAGAAATTGATTTTGTGAAGTATTTCGACGGAAAACGGATTCCGTCGAAAACTGATGAATAAAATAAATGCAAAAGAAATTGATTTTGTGAAGTTTTTCGACGGAAAATGGATTCCGTCGAAAATTGATGATTAAAATAAACTCAAAAGAAATTGATTTTGTAAAGTTTTTTGATGGAAAATGGATTCCGTCGAAAATGGATGAATAAAATAAATGCAAAAGAAATTGATTTTGTGAAGTTTTTGGACGGAAAACGGATTCTGTCGAAAATGGATGAATAAAATAAATGCAAAAGAAATTGATATTGTGAAGTTTTTTGACAGAAAACAGATTCCGTCGAAAATGGATGAATAAAATAAATGCAAAAGAAATTGATTTTGTGAAGTTTTTCGACGAAAATGGATTTCGTCGAAGATTTTTGACGGAAAACGAATTCCGTCGAAAATGGATGAATAAAATAAGTTGCAAAAGAAATTCATTTTGTGAAGTTTTTCGACGGAAAAAGAATTTCGTCGAAAACTGATGAATAAAATAATTGCAAAAGAAATTGATTTTATGAAGTTTTTATACGAAAAACGGATTCCGTCGAAAATGGATGAATAAAATAAATGCA
This sequence comes from Gastrolobium villosum, assembly GCA_032173675.1. Taxonomy (NCBI): domain Eukaryota; kingdom Viridiplantae; phylum Streptophyta; class Magnoliopsida; order Fabales; family Fabaceae; genus Gastrolobium; species Gastrolobium villosum. The sequence goes on from JAVKPL010001671.1 coordinate 12,208, forward strand.
AAAGAAATTGATTTTGTGAAGTTTTTCGACGAAAATGGATTTCGTCGAAGATTTTTGACGGAAAACGAATTCCGTCGAAAATGGATGAATAAAATAAGTTGCAAAAGAAATTCATTTTGTGAAGCTTTTCGACGGAAAAAGAATTTCGTCGAAAACAGATGAATAAAATAAATGCAAAAGAAATTGATTTTGTGAAATTTTTCGACGGAAAACGAATTCCGTCGAAAACTGATGAATAAAATAAATGCAAAAGAAATTGATTTTGTGAAGTTTTTCGACGGAAAATGGATTCCGTCGAAAATTGATGAATAAAATAAACTCAAAAGAAATTGATTTTGTAAAGTTTTTCGATGGAAAATGGATTCCGTCGAAAATGGATGAATAAAATAAATGCAAAAGAAATTGATTTTGTGAAGTTTTTCGATGGAAAATGGATTCCGTCGAAAACTGATGAATTAAATAAATGCAAAAGAAATTGACTTTGTGAAGTTTTTCGACGGAAAATGGATTCCGTCAAAGATTTTTGACGGAAATTGTATTCCGTCGAAAATGGATGAATAAAATAAATGCAAAAGAAATTGATTTTCTGAAGTTTCTCGACTTAAATAGAATTTCGTCGAAAACTGATAAATAAAATAAATGCAAAAGAAATTGATTTTGTGAAGTTTTTCGACGGAAAATGGATTCCGTCGAAAATTGATGAATAAAATAAACTCAAAAGAAATTGATTTTGTAAAGTTTTTCGATGGAAAATGGATTCCGTCGAAAATGGATGAATAAAATAAATGCAAAAGAAATTGATTTTGTGAAGTTTTTGGACGGAAAACGGATTCTGTCGAAAATGGATGAATAAAATAAATGCAAAAGAAATTGATATTGTGAAGTTTTTTGACAGAAAACGGATTCCGTCGAAAATGGATGAATAAAATAAATGCAAAAGAAATTGATTTTGTGAAGTTTTTCGACGAAAATGGATTTCGTCGAAGATTTTTGACGGAAAACGAATTCCGTCGAAAATGGATGAATAAAATAAGTTGCAAAAGAAATTCATTTTGTGAAGTTTTTCGACGGAAAAAGAATTTCGTCGAAAACTGATGAATAAAATAATTGCAAAAGAAATTGATTTTATGAAGTTTTTAGACGAAAAACGGATTCCGTCGAAAATGGATGAATAAAATAAATGCAAAAGAAATTGATTTTGTGAAGTTTTTCGACGAAAATGGATTTCGTCGAAGATTTTTGACGGAAAACGAATTCCGTCGAAAATGGATGAATAAAATAAGTTGCAAAAGAAATTCATTTTGTGAAGCTTTTCGACGGAAAAAGAATTTCGTCGAAAACAGATGAATAAAATAAATGCAAAAGAAATTGATTTTGTGAAGTATTTCGACGGAAAACGGATTCCGTCGAAAACTGATGAATAAAATAAATGCAAAAGAAATTGATTTTGTGAAGTTTTTCGACGGAAAATGGATTCCGTCGAAAATTGATGATTAAAATAAACTCAAAAGAAATTGATTTTGTAAAGTTTTTTGATGGAAAATGGATTCCGTCGAAAATGGATGAATAAAATAAATGCAAAAGAAATTGATTTTGTGAAGTTTTTGGACGGAAAACGGATTCTGTAGAAAATGGATGAATAAAATAAATGCAAAAGAAATTGATATTGTGAAGTTTTTTGACAGAAAACAGATTCCGTCGAAAATGGATGAATAAAATAAATGCAAAAGAAATTGATTTTGTGAAGTTTTTCGACGAAAATGGATTTCGTCGAAGATTTTTGACGGAAAACGAATTCCGTCGAAAATGGATGAATAAAATAAGTTGCAAAAGAAATTCATTTTGTGAAGTTTTTCGACGGAAAAAGAATTTCGTCGAAAACTGATGAATAAAATAATTGCAAAAGAAATTGATTTTATGAAGTTTTTATACGAAAAACGGATTCCGTCGAAAATGGATGAATAAAATAAATGCAAAAGAAATTGATTTTGTGAAGTTTTTCGACGAAAATGGATTTCGTCGAAGATTTTTGACGGAAAACGAATTCCGTCGAAAATGGATGAATAAAATAAGTTGCAAAAGAAATTCATTTTGTGAAGCTTTTCGACGGAAAAAGAATTTCGTCGAAAACAGATGAATAAAATAAATGCAAAAGAAATTGATTTTGTGAAATTTTTCGACGGAAAACGGATTCCGTCGAAAACTGATGAATAAAATAAATGCAAAAGAAATTGATTTTGTGAAGTTTTTCGACGGAAAATGGATTCCGTCGAAAATTGATGAATAAAATAAACTCAAAAGAAATTGATTTTGTAAAGTTTTTCGATGGAAAATGGATTCCGTCGAAAATGGATGAATAAAATAAATGCAAAAGAAATTGATTTTGTGAAGTTTTTGGACGGAAAACGGATTCTGTCGAAAATGGATGAATAAAATAAATGCAAAAGAAATTGATATTGTGAAGTTTTTTGACAGAAAACAGATTCCGTCGAAAATGGAGAATAAAATAAATGCAAAAGAAATTGATTTTGTGAAGTTTTTCGACGAAAATGGATTTCGTCGAAGATTTTTGACGGAAAACGAATTCCGTCGAAAATGGATGAATAAAATAAGTTGCAAAAGAAATTCATTTTGTGAAGTTTTTCGACGGAAAAAGAATTTCGTCGAAAACTGATGAATAAAATAATTGCAAAAGAAATTGATTTTATGAAGTTTTTAGACGAAAAACGGATTCCGTCGAAAATGGATGAATAAAATAAATGCAAAAGAAATTGATTTTGTGAAGTTTTTCGACGAAAATGGATTTCGTCGAAGATTTTTGACGGAAAACGAATTCCGTCGAAAATGGATGAATAAAATAAGTTGCAAAAGAAATTCATTTTGTGAAGCTTTTCGACGGAAAAAGAATTTCGTCGAAAACAGATGAATAAAATAAATGCAAAAGAAATTGATTTTGTGAAGTTTTTCGACGGAAAACGGATTCCGTCGAAAACTGATGAATAAAATAAATGCAAAAGAAATTGATTTTGTGAAGTTTTTCGACGGAAAATGGATTCCGTCAAAGATTTTTGACGTAAAATGGATTCCATCGAAAATGGATGAATAAAATAAAAGCAAAAGAAATTGATATTGTGAAGTTTTTTGACGAAAAACGGATTCCGTCGAAAATGGATGAATAAAATAAATGCAAAAGAAATTGATTTTGCGAAGTTTTTCGACGAAAATGGATTTCGTTGAAGATTTTTGACGGGAAACGAATTCCGTCGAAAACGGATGAATAAAATAAATTGCAAAAGAAATTCATTTTGTGATGTTTTTCGAAGGAAAAAGAATTTCGTCGAAAACTGATGAATAAAATAAATGCAAAAGAAATTGATTTTGTGAAGTTTTTCGACGGAAAATGGATTCCGTCGAAGATTTTTGATGGTAAATGAATTTCGTCGAAAATGGATGAATAAAATAAATGCAAAAGAAATGGATTTTGTAAAGGTTTTTGACAGAAAATGGATTCCGTCGAAAATGGATGAATAAAACGAATGCAAAAGAAATTGATATAGTGAAGTTTTTTGACGGGAAACGGATTCCGTCGAAAATGGATGAATAAAATAAATGCAAAAAAAATTGATATTGTGAAGTTTTTTGACAGAAAATGGATTCCGTCGAAAATGGATGAATAAAATAAATGCAAAAGAAATTGATATTGTGAAGTTTTTTGACAGAAAACGGATTCCGTCGAAAATGGATGAATAAAATAAATGCAAAAGAAATTGATATTGTGAAGTTTTTTGACAGAAAAATTCCGTCGAAAATGGATGAATAAAATAAATGCAAAAGAAATTGATTTTGTGAAGTTTTTGGACGGAAAACGGATTCCGTCGAAAATGGATGAATAAAATAAATGAAAAAGAAATTGATTTTGTGAAGTTTTTGGACGGAAAACGGATTCCGTCGAAAATGGATGAATAAAATAAATGCAAAAGAAATTGATTTTGTGAAGTTTTTCGACGAAAATGGATTTCGTCGAAGATTTTTGACGGAAAACGAATTCCGTCGAAAACGGATGAATAAAATAAGAGTTGCAAAAGAAATTCATTTTGTGAAGTTTTTCGACGGAAAAAGAATTTCGTCGAAAACTGATGAATAAAATAATTGCAAAAGAAATTGATTTTGTGAAGTTTTTAGACGGAAAACGAATTCCGTCGAAAATGGATGAATAAAATAAATGCAAAAGAAATTGATTTTGTGAAGCTTTTGGACGGAAAACGGATTCCGTCGAAAATGGATGAATAAAATAAATGCAAAAGAAATTGATTTTGTGAAGTTTTTCGACGGAAAATGGATTCCGTAAAAGATTTTTGACGTAAAATGGATTCCATCGAAAATGGATGAATAAAATAAAAGCAAAAGAAATTGATATTGTGAAGTTTTTTGACGAAAAACGGATTCCGTCGAAAATGGATGAATAAAATAAATGCAAAAGGAATTGATTTTCTGAAGTTTTTCGACGAAAATGGATTTCGTCGAAGATTTTTGACGGAAAACGAATTCCGTCGAAAATGGATGAATAAAATAAATGCAAAAGAAATTGATTTTGTGAAGTTTTTGGACGGAAAACGGATTCCGTCGAAAATGGATGAATAAAATAAATTAAAAGAAATTGATTTTGTGAATTTTTTCGACGGAAAATGGATTCCGTAGAAGATTTTTGACGTAAAATGGATTCCTT
>JAVKPL010001672.1:0-17189 GCA_032173675.1 Gastrolobium villosum
AGTAAGAAATTCTCTTATTGTGCACGCAAATTCTTGTTCTTGGGATTCAAGACTGGCACCAAGGGTGCGTTTGGTACAAGAGAAATTTTTTTGATACCGGGAATCACAATTACTGGATATCTATGTAGGAATTGAGTTTACCTGGAATGTTATGAAAAAGTTGTTTAGTTCGTTAAAATATTACCGGGAATTTTGGGTAAGGATTACTAATTCTATATTTGGTTTAGAATAGAATATTATTGGAATATGATGTTGTATTACAAAAATAACCCCTACATATTTTTGGTTTAGGAATTGATACACGTATTGTTACATCAACACCCGTTGAAAGAAGAATCGTGAAACTGATACAGAATGAAAATGACAATTTTATCTGCTTGTTTTTCTTCACTTCGCAGTTATGATCATGAGCATGTAGATGCAATTGCAATATCTCCTATTGTAGTTATTGTTTCTCTTTAGCTGCAAAACTTTCATGATGAAGGAACTACACTATTTTCTGATTATGTTTTCTTATATGTGGCAGAGCATAATGTCATTCCTTCTTTTATATATAGTCCCAAAACCCTTGCAATTTCCTTTTCAGTAACTCGCTACAAAGACGAGGAGAAGTAGATAGTTTTGGTTTTTAATCAAGGACTCTACAGTATTTAAAAGTAATATGCATGAGTAAGATCAACATCATCATCCCCACAACTTACAGTAATCCACTTTGTCTAATACAAGTCGCACCACCATCAAGTCTTGATGACTTCTTTCCTTCGCCACTCATACATGTTCCTTCATCCCAGCATTAGTGTGAGCAACCTCCTACACATCAACTTTTACTCGAGCCAACCTTCACTCAACCTAATACTTGCCTTCGTCATTCTAACCGTTGATGGCGGAACCCTTTTTATCTACATGACTTTCATTATAACCTTTCCTCCAAAACAGTGTATCCTTAAGCTTCAGTTCTTGCCTATGAATCTTATCCCCCTGATCACACTAACAATTATCTCAACATTAGTTGCCTTTGTGAGCCTCAAAAGCTATGTTGAGGCTGCCCAGCACACATGTCGGAAAGATGCCATGTCTGCTGAACTTCAAGCCTTGCAACATAATAATACGTGGTATCTCACTGATCTACCGACAGGCAACCATCCAATTGGATGTAAGTGGGTTTTAAAACTAAACTTTGTGCTGATAGTATAGTTGAGAGGCACAAGGCAAGACTAGTAGCCATGAGATATACGTAGCTTAAAGGGGTGGGCTTTTGTAAAATAAAATAATAATAATAAGTAAAATAATAAATAATAGTATAAAGTAAATAATAAATAAATATATATAGATATATATATGTGTAAAGTAACGCTATTATTTAAAACAACTACATAATATAATAAATAATATATGTGTTAAAACTAGCACCTCCCTCGGTCCACCCTGCATAAGTGTCGGTTCTTCCTCTCAACTCCCATCACTCTCCAAACCTAACATCAATAGTCCATTAGACATTGCTATTCTTATTCAGTTTCTCTAATTTAATCACTCTTCAAATCTTAATCCTAATTCTAATTAGCGTTAAACCACTCCTCACGAGTAACACTTATAAAAATTTGTGAGATACTGCTAAGGAAGCAAAATTCACATTTATTTAAGTAATGTCATGATGGTAGCTTAATATGTAGCCAGATTTGAAAGTCTCGACAAGTTTTTTTCGATACATGATAAATAATAAGGACAAAAGCTCAAAAGCTAAGTTTGAGGGGCACAAATTTATGTTAAATTATCTTTTTCTTAAGTTTAAATTGGGTCTAAGATAAAACCATTTGTTAGAAAGAATATCTTTAGTATATCTTTATTATTTATAAAGATCTATTTCCTTATTTCATTAGGATTTAGGTTAGATATAGGCTAAGCACATTAGTATTTCCTTATATATTGTCTTGAATCAACTTAATATACATATTTATTTCAATGTTCCTCTCGTCTCTTGTTATTTTACATGGTATCAGAGCCTACGTGTTCGATCTTCGCCACCCCCGACTTTCTCTTGTGGAATTTCTTAGCACAGGTAGTTTGAGACCGTTGCATCATCCACTCTTCAAGCCCAATGGGCTCTTGTGTAAGGGGCGTGTTGAGATATATAGTCTCACATTGGTTGTATGAGCAACTAATGCGGAGTTTATAAGTTCTTGGGCACTCCCACCCTTTGAGCTAGCTTTTGAGTTGGTGTATTGCAAGATTCTTTACATGGTATCTAGAACCTAACGAAAGGAATCCTTGTTCGCTTTTCCTTACTCTTTTTTCATAATTTTAATATGGTAGTAGAGAGATATCACCCTCAGTGAGGGATTGGCTTTCCGTCTGTTCCCTTTTTATCTTTCTCTCTCTGCTTCTCTTAGTTTCTTCTTCTCTTTCCTGTCTTCCATCAAAGAACCAACCACCATAAACAACTAGCACCGGCCAGAACCATCTCTGCCTCTGCACAGCAGCAGTTCACGTCTTCCCCGCGCGCTCACCGTCGTTCAAGCCGCACCTCCGGCCGCATCACCTTTTCTTCTCCAACCGAATCTTATTTCTTCCGGCTGTTTTCTTCTTTTTCGGTGATTTATTATTTTGATTTTGATTTTCTTTTATGGGTTTTATTTGGCCAATTTTATTTTATTCCTACATATGCTTGTGGTGTTATTCAAGTCTGATTTGACTTGTATTTAATTTATTTTTTCCATTGTTTGGCTTTATTTTGGCCTCATATTCAGGGGGAGGATTTATCTGATCTATTGTTGCGTGGTCCGCGAATTATTCCAGTTACACTGGCTCCGTCGGCTTGTATTCCAATTGCAACAACGTCTTTTTCCTATTATCTCTGTTGTTGCCTGGTCCGCAGATTATTCCAGTTACACTGGCTTCATTGGCTTGTATTCCAGTTGCAATAATGTTTTTCCCAGACCTTTTAGGCTGATGTCTTTTCCAGCTCTTCAGACTGATGTCTTTTCCAGCTCTTCAGACTGATGTTTGTTCCAGTTGATTTGCTGTTGATTTCTCCGACTTATATTCCAAGAAGCTTCGTTTTATTTTTCTTTCTTCCCAAGATAAAGTGTCCCTCCATCTCGAGGAGGAGGTATTTGAGATATAGATATTGAGTTTCTGAGTTTTGATTAAAATGATTCACACATCTATTAAACAACATAGAAGACAACATTTATACAGAAGAAGAAAAAGGGCCTTTAAAATACATCAGGCTCATAACCAAGGCACATCAGACCCATAAGCTAAAAACTAATCTCCTAACTGTAAACTAAAACTAACAACTAACTCTGAACAGAAAAACTAATTCTACAACTGAATCCATAAAAGGCGCTATAGTTGTAACCGTCCATGATCAAGATGATTGAGTTGCTGCATCCGTTGATACCCCCCCCACAAGCTGGGCGGTGAACATCATGAACTCCCAGCTTGGAGAGCAGTGAATGAAACTGAGTAGAAGGCAGAGGCTTGGTGAAGAAATCAGCCAGTTGATCTGTGGAAGCAATGGGCAACAGATGGATCAAGCCTGATTGTATCTTCTCGCGAGTAACGTGACAGTCGATCTCAATGTGTTTGGAACGCTCGTGGAAAGTCGGATTATGAGCAAGAGCAATGGCAGAACGACTGTCACAGTAAACAGAGGCTGGACGATCCCAAGACACACCAAGATCCATGAGAAGATACTGTAACCATTGAATCTCGCAAGTTAAATTAGCCAAAGCACGATATTCCGCCTCAGAAGAGGAACGAGAAACCGTGGGTTGTTTCTTTGAGCGCCATGAAATAAGTGAAGAACCCAGGTAGACACAGTAGCCAGTGATGGATTTCCTGGATTCGGAACAAGCACCCCAATCTGAATCCGCAAAGGCACGAATACTTAGAGCATTTGACGCAGGGAAAAAAAGACCAGAAGTCGGTGATCCCTTTAAATAACGAAGCACGCGATTAGCTGCTTGGAGATGAGAAGTATACGGTTTAGAAACAAATTGGCTAAGCTTATTAACTGCGAAAGATATGTCAGGACGCGTAGTGGTGAGATAAAGTAACTTTCCAATAAGTCTACGATATTGAGATGGATCATCCAAAACTGTACCAGAAGTAAGGGAGAGTTTGCAGGAGGAGTCCATTGGTGTAGACATAGGCTTGGCCCCAAGAAGACCAACATCAGATAGAATTTCCAACGTATACTTTCTCTGGTTAACAAACAAACCAGTGGATGATCGAGAGATTTCAAGACCAAGGAAATAACGAAGAGTTCCCAAAATTTTGATCTTAAAATGCTCATCCAGAAAGCATTTGACCCGCGAAATCTCATCCAAGTTATTACCCGCAAGCACAATATCGTCGACATATACCAAGATAGCTGTAAAAACAGAGCCATGGCGAAGGGTGAACAATGAATGATCCGCAGATGATTGACGGTATCCAAGAGAGAATAGTGCTGCAGATAATCTGGAATGCCATTGACGACTAGCTTGTTTCAAACCGTAGAGAGATTTATGCAATCGACATACTTGACCAGGTTTGGAACAATGGAAGCCTGGTGGAGGAGTCATATAAACTTCCTCATGAAGCTCACCATGAAGGAACGCATTGTTGACATCCAGCTGTTGAATAAACCATCCTTGTGCCGTAGCAACAGAACGGAGAGTTCGTATGGTTGTAACCTTGGCAACAGGGGAGAAGGTGTCAAAGTAATCAACCCCTTCAAGTTGTGTGAAACCCTTTGCCACTAAACGGGCTTTATATCGTTCAATCGAACCATCAGCATGGTATTTGATTTTAAAAACCCATTTGCAACCAATAGGAAGCTTACCAGGAGGTAAATCAACAAGAGACCAGGTATGGTTGAGGTCAAGAGCAGCAAGTTCAGACTGAATTGCTTGCTGCCAATGAACATGTTTGATGGCTTGGGCATAAGTGTGAGGTTCCGTATTGGCAGTGACAGTAAGACAAAAAAATTTATAGTGTGGTGCACAGTGTGAATATGATAAAACATGTGAAAGAGGATATGGAGAAGAAAAAAAAGAAGGAACACAGGAAGACATACCTCCAAGTGATTGGGAATGCTGTGCAACAAGTAGAGCAGTGTGATAGTCTTGAAGGTAACGAGGAGGTTGGTGCGGTCGTGTAGACCTTCGTGGGGTAGCATGATGGACAGGAATGGTTTGTTGAGAGTCAGAATGAATTGGAGTTGAGGTGGATTGAGTTTGAAGTTGGGAGGTGGTAAGAGGTAAATGCTGTGATGAAGGAGGAGGTGGATGTTGTGGATGTAATGTTTCATAAATGGGAGGAGAAATGGTGGTAGAGGGAATAGGTGGAGAATAAACCTTTTGAAAGGGAAAATGGTTTTCAAAGAAGGTGACATTTCTAGAAACATGGAGTTGGTGAGAGAGTAAATCATAGACAATATATCCTTTAGTTCCTTGTTTGTAACCAAGAAAGGCACATTTGATAGCTCTTTGGGAAAATTTAGTACAGTGAGCTGTATTGGTTGTAGCAAAACAAAGGCAACCAAAAACCTTGAGATGATTAAGTTTAGGTGGGGTGTTATAAAGGATTTCAAAGGGATAGGAGTTTGATAATAAAGGAGTTGTTGTTCTGTTTATAAGATGTGCAGCATGGATTATGGTGTATGGCCAAAGGGTGGATGGTAGTTTGGATTGAAAGAACAATGATCTAGCTACATTCAGGAGATGTTGATGTTTTCTCTCAACTACTCCATTCTGCTGAGGAGTTTCAACACATGAAGTTTGATGTATGATACCTTTACTAAGAAAGTAATCCTTCATCATGAATTCACAGCCATTATCAATTCGGATGATCTTAACAGTGACATTAAACTGATTCTCAATGAGTGCAATAAAATTGCGAATATGAGTTCTGGTTTCACTCTTTTGTTTCATCAAGATCACCCATGTGAACTTGGAGAATTCATCAACCAATGTTAAGAAATATCTTTCACCATGAATTGAAAGCAGTGAACAAGGACCCCAGATGTCAGCATGTACTAAATCAAAGGGTTTATTCGATTTTGTGGAACTGTATACAAAAGGGAGTCTTTTCTGTTTAGCTAGAAAGCATACATCACAAGGATCTATTACATTTGAACAAGTAATGTAGGGAAACTGAAGTGACATTTGTTGCATCAATCTTTTTGGTATATGTCCAAGCCTTCTGTGCCAAAGAAGGGTATCTTTATTGGGGTCTGGTATTGTATTGCATACTGCATTGCATTGGTGGGTAGGTGTGTTCGTGCCTTGAAGATCTATCACATAAAGCCCATGTTGCTGCTTAGCAAAACCAATCATCACTTTGGTATGGGGCTGTTGCAAATAACACAGTGAACCAGAAAAGAATAGTGAATATGAGGTAGTTTTCAATAGTTTTGTAACAGATACAAGATTGACATGAAAATGGGGTACATATAGCACATCTAAAAGAATAATTTGTGCAGACAACTTGACTGTGCCAGAATGTGTAGCCATGACTCGATGACCATTAGGTAATAGGATAGGTGTATGTTTTATCTTTTGCAAAAAATAAAATTGAGAAATGTCATATTTAATATGATCTGTGGCTCCTGTGTCAAGTAACCATTGAAATGAGGTTTTACCTGGTTGATTATGGGATGATTGCACTTCTGCATCTACCTGATTAACAGATGTGGAAGATTGTGCAAAATTTAAGGTATGTGTATTGGGATTGGTCTCTTGTGATTGATTTTGCAGCATACTCAAAATCTGCTGATATTGCTCATGTGAGAAAGAAGGCTGAGGTGAGGTGTTTGAAGCTAGAAGAAAACCTTCTTGATTGATTTCCTCATTAACAGTTTCAGTGTTGTTTGCTGAATGATTATTCCTGTTCCTGAAGCCTGGTGGAAAACCGTGTTTATAGAAACAAGTCTCAATAATGTGGTTCGTGCGGCCACAATATGTACAAAGCTTTCCTGCATTATTCTGTCCTCCTCTTCCATAGTTATTGAACCAGCCACGGCCTCGATTGTAGGTTCCACCTCCTCTTTGAAAATTGCTCTGACTTGCTAGATTAGCAAAAATACCTGTATCAGGTTGAACTTCATTAACATTTCCAATCTGCAGATGCCGTTCTTGTTGAGTAACCATTGAAAATACTCGATTTACATTGGGAAGAGGATCAATCAACATGATCTGCGATCTTACTTGAGCATATTGCTCATTTAAGCCTTTCAGGAACAGAATCACATAGTCATTATCTCTTTGTGTTCTTGTTAGTGCCATTGCTCCACAATTGCATGGAACTACACACCTACACCTTGGTAATGGCTTGAGGTTCTCAAGTTCGTCCCATAAAATCTTTAATTGTGTGAAATATTCACTGATACTTCTATTTCCTTGTTGTAGCTTGTACATATCTTCTTGAATCTCAGAAATTCTAAAGACATCTGACTGTGAGAAACGATCTCTCAGATCTCTCCATACCTCATGAGCTTGCTCGATCCAGATTATAGATTGAGCAATGGTTTCTGATATTGATCGATGAATCCATGACAGCACCATTGTGTTGCAGCGTTGCCAAGAAGGAAAAAGAGGATCTGCTGGATCAGGAGCCATAATTGTTCCATCAACGAAGTTTAATTTGTTTTTGGAGATCAAAGACACCGTCATGGCACGACACCATGTGTGAAAATTCTTCCCTGTTAATGGCGGTGACACTAAAATCAAGGATGGACTCTCATTTGGATGTAAGTAGTATGGATTTGATGGATTCATAACAAAGTCAGGAGCAGCAACGTGATTTGCCATTGTGTTAACCAAGAATGATGATTGAACTCAAAGAAGAAGGAAACAAGATCGCAAGAAGCGGAATGCGTGATTGTCAGAGCCTTTTGTGGAGCTCTGATACCATATTGAGTTTCTGAGTTTTGATTAAAATGATTCACACATCTATTAAACAACATAGAAGACAACATTTATACAGAAGAAGAAAAAGGGCCTCTAAAATACATCAGGCTCATAACCAAGGCACATCAGGCCCATAAGCTAAAAACTAATCTCCTAACTGTAAACTAAAACTAACAACTAACTCTGAACAGAAAAACTAATTCTACAACTGAATCCATAAAAGGCGCTATAGTTGTAACCGTCCATGATCAAGATGATTGAGTTGCTGCATCCGTTGATAATAGATAATATTTTATTTTAGTTTATTATATTTGTTATTTTTCTTTAGGGTGATTTGTAGAGTTGTTACAACCCCCACTTGTTTATTTTGATATTATGTTTTTTAGTCTTTCTGGTTCAAGCTCGTTGCTTATGATCTATACGCTCCAGTTTGAAGGGGAGTGTTAGAAAGAATATCTTTAATATATCTTTATTATTTATAAAGATCTATTTCCTTATTTCATTAGGATTTAAGTTAGATATAGGCTAAACCCATTAGTATTTCTTTATATATTGTACTCTCTTGAATCAATTCAATATACAAATTTATTTCAATGTTTCTCTCTTCTCTTATTATTTTACAGCATTAATGAATTAGAGGGGGCAATCACCCCCTTGTAACCCTTCTCTAACTCCACCACTTCTCACGACTATTCTTAGAAATAATTGAAGGTGGATTTTTTCTACTCTCTCTATAAAATAGTTCAAGGATTGCACGATCTATTCCATCAGTTCAGTGTGATTTTCGATCAACTTGAGATCAATAGAAAAGCTTAGATGGAATGAGTAATCAATTATGTCTTCTCATGTTCCAATTGTCGTAAAAAACCATTAATGTGAAATTAATCCTTTCCATATTCCAATTGTAGTAAAATTATTTAATGTAAATTTCAACTTGTTCGATGTATGATCAATCTAATAACGACGAGTTAAAAAACCATTAGAGCAAACCCAGTTGTGGTTAAAAATAATAATAAGAAATTTATTTATTTTGCTAATACATGATGTGGCAATTAAAAATAAAGTAACAAAGATTTCATTAAATGTTAATATAAAACGCTTTTACATTTAACGTGTACACTAATTAATCTCAATATATAAGTTAGTTGAGGCAGAAAAATAGTATAGTTTTTTTTTAGAGTAAAGACCCAAATTGGTCCCTGACAAAAAAAGCGGTGCCCAAATTAGTCCCTAAGAAAAATAAACTCAAAAAAAAGTCCCCAACAATGTCAAACAGGTCCCACGTTAGTCCTTCTGTCAAATGAAAATTGACGGAGTGAGTGACGGTGCTGATGTGTCACGTTAAGTGACATGCGGTTGCCCACGTGGACTGCTTGGACGACGTCGTTTGGCACAAGCTCAGCCACGTTGGACAGTCCTTTTTTCTAAAACCCAATTTTGCCCCTCACCTAACCGTTGGACACTTTACCTTTTTAAGTAAAGACCCATTTCAGTCCATGACAATTTTATCGGGGGTCATATTGGTCCCTGCTCCAATTTTTTGACATGGCCACTTATAAAACCAACACTGTCATTTCCCATTATAAATGCTCATGTTAATCATGCTGATTAGAGATTATATTTTAATGATTTTTTTATCTTTCACATACAGGGACTTGTCCCAGCCTTGAAGGAAATTATGTCATGTTCACACCACAGGTTCTGTGTACAACATGTATGGAAGAACTTCATCAAGCAGTGGAAGAATAAAGAGACAAGACAGATTGTATGGGAATATGCTAGGTGCACCACTGTTCCCCAATTTGAGAAGGTCATGCAAAGGCTGAAGACTCTAAACGAACCAGCTTGGAAGTATCTTGATAATATACACCCTTCAGCATGGGTTAAAGCCTATTACAGTCACTGGCCTAAATGTGACAACATCACGAATAATATGGCTGAGGTGTGGAATGCAAAGATTGTCAATTATAGGGACAAACCTATAATGACATTGTGTGAGGAATTGAGGTGCTACATAATGCGAAGGATGGCAGCACACAAGAGGATTCTACAAACCTTTAGGGGTAAGATAGCACCTGCACAGCAGAAGAGGCTGGACCATTTGAAGGTTGCAAGCAATTCTTGGACACCAACATGGACTGGAAACTTGGTCCAAGATCTGTATGAAGTTTCTGGAAAGGGTCAACGTGTTGGGGTGAATTTAACTCAACAAACTTGCAGTTGTAATGTGTGGCAGCTGACTGGATTGCCTTGTGAACATGCCATTGCACACAAGAATGAACCTGTGGAAAATCATGTTCACCAATGGCTGACAGTGGATGCTTTGCATGCCACTTATGAACACACTCTCAACCCAGTCAATTCCCAACAATATTGGCCAACTTGTGATGCCCCAAAACCACTTCCTCCACGCTTGAAAAGGCCTATTGGATGTCCAAAAAAGCATCGCAAGAAGGATCCAACTGAAGAGCTTATGAAGACCAACAAGAAGCTTAAGAAGACTTACACAGTTCAATGCTCCAAGTGTGGTCAGACTGGTCATTACGCCAAGACATGTAAGGGACCTGCAGGTGGATCAAAGAAAAAAACTAAACCGGTTAATGTTGAAGTTGGCCAGTCAAGGTCAGTTGAAGAGATCCTCATCAGCATGAGTCAGGGCCCTCCACTAGAGACAAGCAGCCAGCATGCACCAAATGCAGCTGAACCAAGAAGCAGCAGCCCACCACCATGCAATCCTGCTCAGGTAGTGACCAGTGAGACAACAGCTGTAGCTAGCAGTGGCACCAGAGCCAGATTCATGAGCTTCATGACTACACCAGGATTCAGGCCACCTAGGCCAGCCCCACATCACTGAACATGAATTGTAATCACTGACATTAGGCCAGTTCGAATGTCTTAGTAGGCATTTTTTTTGTTATTAGGTCATTAGCTTGGAATTGTAATTGGTCTTGTTTAAATTATTCAACAATGGCTTTTTTTGTATGCCTCTGGTTATGACCATATTAAGTATGGTTTATACTTAATGGTTTATTATGTCAGTGCCATTTGTAAGTACACAATCATGATATCAATGGAATATGCTTTATGGATTACTAAATCTCTTATGTCATAACTAGTTTGTTTCATTGCTTGTCTTGTTACAATATTTGTATACTGTGTCATTTTGGGGTCATGTGTAAACATACCTGAATTCTGGGTTCCCTTTTATGCCTTATAAGTCCCCCACAATTTGGGTCGAGGACCATTTTAGTCCCTGCAGTTTTTAACAGTTGGTCAATTAGGTCCCTAACAAATTTATCGAGCCCCAAATTAGTCCCTCCAACACATGACAGTAAGACACATGACAGTAAGACCAAAGGGGCACCAAAAGCTATTACCACAGAAGCTCATTCTCCCCTTCTTTTTAATTCCCTCAATCCTTGTTTCTACTGGCATTCCCTCTATCCATAGAAGCTCATACAATCTTTTGACATTTTAATTGGCATTTCAAGATAACTTAATACTTAGCAAATTGTGCTTTATGTACAATCAAGTTCAAGGACATTAACCATTTTAAGAACAAAAGGCATCTCATTACATCCCAACAATGGTCTTTCCATTACAGAGAAGCATATATATTACAGATTAAAAATGAGCATTTCACTCCACCCTACTACAAATCATTTTGAACCCTAAACCGTCATCCAAAAAATTTCTCTTTCATTTCATTTCACGCCAAGACATGTAAGGGACCTGCAGGTGAACCCTAAACAAAGCATTTCTCTTTCATTTCACTTCACCCACCTTCCCTAAACTGTCAATCATTTTACCTAAATCGTCAATCAATTTTCCCTAAATTCATGCGTTCAACCTTTGATTCGATGCTTTCTGGTTTTAGTTGAACCCTAAACACTAAACGACGATGTTTCTTGGATGAAAGAGAACTTTGTGTCCAACGTGGCTGAGCTTGTGCCAAACGACGTCGTCCAAGCAGTCCACGTGGGCAACCGCATGTCACTTAACGTGACACATCAGCATCGTCACTCACTCCGTCAATTTTCATTTGACAGAAGGACTAACGTGGGACCTGTTTGACATTGTTGGGGACTTTTTTTTGAGTTTATTTTTCTTAGGGACTAATTTGGGCACCGCTTTTTTTGTCAGGGACCAATTTGGGTCTTTACTCATTTTTTTATTCTAATAACACGATTGCTAAAAGGAACATTGACAATATCCATGTCACTCTGTATATGATGTGGTATCTTAGTTATACATGAAAACGGATCCTCATGTCTAATTTAACATGATCATATCATGTTGAGATATCTTAATCATTAATAATTAAATCAACAGTAATGATTGTGAACTTGTTATCCTTATATTTTTTTTCTCTCCTCCTGTATCATGATTAATTCACCCATATATGGTTATATTTGCTCCATATGACATGATCATATTAATTAGAATATGAGATAAACTCGTTATGCATAGATAAAGATTAAAAAAAATAATATCATTTATAGTATTGCCACTTGTCTTGATTTTATGATTTTGTTGGAAAAGCCAAATAAGAATTGCCGCCTGTGTGTGGCTCTGTCGCTACTCAGTAATTGAGCTAACCAACTAGTCACACATTCATAATCTCCATAATCCAAGCACCAACTACTAAACATTTTTCTTATTAATTTCAGCCGGAAATCATTTTGACCCCTTTCCAGTGTACACTTATATATGAATTCTTTATTCAAAACATCTGGACACTTATATAACAGAAACAAAATTACTGTCACAGTGAGAAATGTTTACATGAAAATATATGCAAATAGTAATTAGTTATAAAATATGAAATTCATGAAAATGAGGTATGTTATGATAAAAATTTGCTTTGCAAACTAAAAGTCTTATTCAAACAAAATTTTCGAGTTTTCCAAAAATAAAATAAAAGAAATAAACAGAATTTTCTAGCTCGAATATCAGGAAAGCGGCTACTAATAAAAATTATTATGCAGGGCTATAAATATATATAGTTTTTGTAGGGATAAAAAAAAGTTATATACCATAACCACATATAATATACTCTCAAAAAAATAAACAAAGAAAATTCAAGTATCAAGTAATCACATATGTTCTGTCCTGAGGACAGAGATGTTCAACCTTTATCAGATTGATTGGTCACTCTGGATCGTATAGCCTTGATTAGGGGTATCTATTAAGAAGATATCTCTATACCTAACTTGATCACTGGAAAGAATATGACTGTGGTGTTAGTGTGGTGAAAGTGGTGAATCATGTGTGTTGTATCATCGAGGAGCCCTCTTATTTATAGGGGCTGCCTCTGGTTTGAATTGTGTAGCTGAGCTGTAATGGCGCGGGGGCCATTACAGCCTTGTCGGCCGTTACTGGGTGTAACGTACCGAGCGTTATGCCTCCATAATTATGGTCTGTTTCAGGTATTTATCAGGAGTAACGGACTGAGTTCTTCCGGGTTGATGTGATGGGCCTGGTAGTGTGGGCCTTCTTACCGGGTTGCCCACGTAAGCCGACTTACGTGGGTCTTTATCCGGGTCCATAACACGGGTCCATAACAACATATAATAAGAAAATTTAAGTATCAGGTAACCACATGTAATTTCTCTGCCAATTATCCTCAACTAATTATATTTAATGATTATAAGGTGTTTACCAACAATTCTTTCCTCCGAATGGATTTATAAGAAATCAATATATCACCATTTTTTAATATACTATTCCGTAAATTGCTTCAGTGTTTGAAGCTAAAATTTGATATCAATCTAGGAGAGTACACACTACTAGCAAACAAAATTACAAAAAAAAATTCATAGGAGTTCCACAATTTTTAAGACAATACGAGACAACTTTAATTTTTGATTTTTGATTTTTTTTTTATAAAAAAAATGCATGACTCGCCAATTTTTATGACCTGATCGGGTCACCGGTTTTGATAAAACCCGGCCAGTTCGAACCGATTTTCACTGAATCTAATATATATATATATATATATATATATATATATATATATATATATATAGTTGATACTTGACTCGAACGATTAGATAACTGATTTATCATATTTTGGGTTGACCCGGCTAATTCAAGCCGGGTATGATAGATAACATTGGTTTTATAATTAGGATACGTAAATTTCTTATAAAGGGAAAAAAGAGAATGCAAATATCAAATCAGTAATATATGTATAAGAGGAGGAAAAGGCAATAAATCATGTAAAAATTAAATGACCTTTTGTACATTTCCATAATTTCACATTACAGCGTATTTAGTTTCTCATTGAAAATTAAAATTATAAAATACACACTTTTATTTAAATAGTATTTTTGTATTTTTCAAATAAAAATAGAAGAATTAATATTATACATGTATAGCAGAAGTAGAACCATATCGAAACGAATGATATAAAAGAAGTATCAAACAATTGTAGCTTAGTTTGTGCGAGAGAATTGAGTACATGAATGTGAGAATATGTGTTTGATCCTTCTCAATATCATTTTTTGGGAGAAGTTTAAAATCTTAATTTCAAAATCTATTTTAAATCGAATTAATCGCGAAATGATAAATTAAATGAAATATTAAAAAAAAATGATATAAACGAAGTGGGTTCCAAGTATGAGTGTTTCAATGCCAACCGTGTAATATTCACGTGATCTCGTAATATCTGATCTCAAAGTAATCGTCACACAGCACACGAGTGTTGTGCCTGCTCAGCTGGGTGACCACACCACGTGGCGACGTGTTAGAACCAACAAACCAATCGAAACAACAATAGCGTGAGTACCACTCTGAGTCTGAGATCTTTGACGTGGTTCCATGTTCACTCTCTTTCTATCTCTACCAGTTCACTCGTAGCTGGATTCTCTTCAACTTTCTTTGTAATCAACTTTTAATTTGGATTTTCTTCCTTACTCCTGTTATGTTATAACACACAGGAGACTCTTAATATTCACCTTAATACATTTATTCTATCAATTCTTTTATGATTTATATAATTAGTTTAGTGTTTTTCATGCTACACTAGATAGAATTTAGAAAAACAAATGAAGACATTTTGATAAAAGTTATATTCTCATAGCGCCCTTTATGTTTTATTCTCAAATTCTAAAACTATGTTATTTTAAGATTGATGGAGATTATCTATAATGATATGAGAAAAAAATTTCTTACCAATATCATATCGCTTATTTATACTTTTAATGAAGAAATATATACTATAAAAGACTAGTGAAGATATACCAAAAACTTAGTAAGATTGGTCAAACCATTTCTAACAAATAGACACCTTGCTTGAATTTGGGCCTTGATTAAGGCTGTCAGCCCATAAGGAGCTTAAGCTTCATGAAACTTTTATGGGCTTCAAATTATCATATATCATGTAACATTATTTTAAACATACATTCTTGATTTTTCTATTTCATCCGGCCCTCCCCCATTTCAATTTTTTAGACTTGTGCCTCACCTTCATTTCATGACACTCTCAACAGTTTTGTCTCTCTGTCTCTTTTATTATTTACTTCTGTTATCAACGCTGTAATTTTACTTATTGGGAGAATTTTAACTTTAATGTTGCATTTTCATATCATATAATATTTTATACTATGTTTTTTTTTGTTTTTGTTTTGGTAAACTACTTTAGACTATGTTAATAACTACATGGTATGTCAAACTCTTTAAATAATGTAAATACATTAAAGGATACAATTTTAAAACTATTTTACATAGTCCCACCATGAGTTTGAGGAGGTTGTTAATGTAAATTTTTAGTTTGAGGGGTTTGTTAACGTAAATTTAGTAAAGATAGCCACTGGATTAAATTGCACTATCATGAAGTTTGTTTCTGGACTGCAGCAGACAATTTAAATTGTATTCATTTTAATCTAATTTATTCTTGTAATATCGGACATTACTCATCCTTTGTAAATACTCTACCTATTTAGTAAACCATTAGATCATATTAATAGTTGAGGTTGGACCATGTCTTCCTTAAAACTTATACACATTTTACAAGTTTGATAAATTCCTTTATGTTGCCATGGTTACGGAAGTTAAAATATATTTCGGGCTACTGGAATATTCAACACTGAATAACTGGGCCTATTATTTATCAAGTTATTTAAGATAATTTTATCTTCGGCCATTAAATCATAACCGTACAAAAATAGATTATGGTGATAAAAGAAAAGGGGAAAATAGAATTATATCCATTTAAAAGTGAATCAATTAATATAAGAAAACAAATAAATAAAACGACGTAATTTGAGATGACCAAGATAAGATTATCTCAAATTACTTGAAAAATATTTTTCTCTCTATATATATTACCTTTATCTTTATATTTATGTTTACTCATATTTTTTTTGGGATTTGATTTTCTCATATTGCATGGGTCCCATATTTAATAAAAAATGAAAAATAAAATAAAAATTTTGCACACAAATCGAAGGATCACTAACACAAGAGTCCAATTCTCATGTAACATCAGAAAATATTTTCCCATTTTTTTCCCAGAGTTACACGGTTACACACTTACACCCCACTTAAAAATGTGCTCAAGGATAAAGATAAATGTTGATGGTGCTGTTTCAAGGATAAATGAAATAGCTTCTTGTGGTGGGTTAATCAGAGCCGATGATGGGTCTCTGGTTAAGAGAGAGATTCTAGTATTATATTGGGGTTCTCCAATTATGGCAGAGTTTTGGGGAATTCTCTGTAAAGGGTTGAAATTGGTTTGGCAAATGGGTTTTCGGAAAGTGGAACTACAAGGAGATGCTTCTGAAGTCTTCTCCATATTGGCAGATTGTAATGCTGCTTGTCAGTCGCGTATAGTGGCTAGGATGCCAGCCCCCTTATACTCGCAGATTGGGAGGTCACACTTACTCTTATTCCAAGAGAAGCTAATGCATGTGCAGATTGGCTACCAAAGCTGCTCTTCACAAAGAATTAAGCTGATTTCTGTCATCATAGAATCATGTCGTATCTGCTGGCACATCTGTTTGATCAAGGAGTTCGTCAGGGAGTACTCTTTCTAATAGAAATGTGAGAGCCTGGGGTAAGTTGCTTTTCTGTTTTTTCGTTTGTTTTGTTTGGGGCTTTGTCCCTTATTGTTATCAAAAAAATAAAATAAAATTGTGCTCAAGGAAACACGGACTTCAATGACAATATAGTTGAAGTGTCTTGTGCTTGGGTAGGTATATATGTAGCGTAGCGTTGTCATGACTTTGATTGAGGACATCATAATCACATCGAATATACACTTCCACTAGTATTAGGTGGTGTTTGGATGGA
>JAVKPL010001673.1:0-17203 GCA_032173675.1 Gastrolobium villosum
AAATGACATTACCTTTGATCAAGTTGGGAGACTTCTGCGCTTCATTCGCATCCAGTGTGAACACCCGTGCTTGCGTAGGCTGTTGTTCAGCGTTCTGGGGGCATTTGTAAGCAAAATGTCCTTGCTGGCCACATCTGAAACATGCATTGTTGTTCTTGCGACAAACTCCAAAGTGATTATTTCCGCACGTAGCACAAACAGTCGCACCCTGACGTCCAGTCGAGGATTGACCAATAGTATTGCTCCTCTTAAAATGTCCGGGCCGTGCCTGCAACTGCGTGCCTCTGCCTCGACCCCTACCAGGTGCCGTCCTGAAGAACCTGCCTGCTCTGTTTCCTCCGTGGAATTGGGTTGGTTGCTTGTTCAAGTTCTTAGCCTCATTGATGATTCCTTCCGCCTGACGACTCTGATTGATGAGTTCCGGAAGTGTACGATTAGCCGTCGTCAAAATGTGCTTACGGATTTCCGGATGTAATCCGCTTTCGAACTTCTCCACCTGCCATTCCTCATCATAAATGTTCCGGTCAAAGTTGGCGTACTCGATCAGCTGCCCAAATCTTGCAATGTACTCATTGACCGACATGTTATCCTGCCTGAGTGACAGCAATTCAGTGTGCTTCATTCTTCTCATTGCCTTAGGAAAATACTTATCCAAAAATACTTGTCTGAATACGGCCCACGTTAGTTCCACGTCCTGAGCTCTCAGCAGAGCCCTCGCACCAGTCCACCATGTTAAAGCTTCTCCCATCAGCTGGTACGACGCGTAATCAGTCTTCTGCGCTTCCGGGCATGCCATGCGTTCGAAGATATGCTCGATCATCTGCAACCACTTCGCTGCAGCCTCGGGGTTGTCTTCACCCTCAAAGGTAGGTGGTTGGAAGTTGCGGAAGTCTTTCAACCTTCGACGGGCAATTTCTTCTGCATTGTCATGCAGTGGGGGTGGGACCTGGTTCTGTTGCCTAAGGTCACGCCATTCTTGGCTCATATTCTGAATGAACGTTGCCAGTCCCCCAATGGTAGTGATAAGATCCTCTTCTGCATTGCCAGACCTTCCCCGAGTTGAACCGCGACCACCTGCCATGATTCTGCACTCACAATATCATGAAATGAGTTGATCAGGCTCACCGCAAGTCATTTATGGCAGCAGTCCCAAGTAGGTACTCGAGTTCAATTCGGACGAGTTAGCTATGCATCCGTGTCTTATCACAGAACAGTCTAAACAATCTAACTATCCTAGTCAATATATACTCAAGCACTTAAACTATAGCACATTTAGACAGTCAATCAGCAGATAAACACAATCAACAATCAAGTCAATCAATCACAAGCAAATCCATGGACCAAACTGCTCTGATACCAATTAGTGTAACGCCCTCCCTTGTATGCATCCAAGAGAGTCGTTTGCTAAGCGGAATTAGAGTTGTTAACGTCACATGAGCTAACAAAGATTCTTATAAATTCAAATCCGAAAAGCGTTTCTACAGTTATTATCACTTCTGTTTGGACGATAAAAAATATTTCAAGTGATTTAGAAAGAGCACGTTGAGGGCTTCGCGTGCATATAAAATAATAGTAAATCGGAGTTCGTTTGCTCATAAAAACACCACCCGTAAGGTGCACTGTAAAAATTTCAGCACCTCAAAAATTCCTTTCACAAAGGTTTTCCAAAATAGCCGCTGTTCATAAAAGTTCAAGATAAAATAGAGATGATAAAGTCTACAGTCATCCAAGAGTACCAAAATATTAATCATTACAGTCATCCAATTAATCAAACAGCAACAGTGATAATCCATGCATCAGCAAGCAACAGCAAAACATCACTCCTTCAAATGCTTTTACGTCCTCCTGCCATTTTGGAAAAATAGTAGCCCCGAAGGGGTGAGAATAATCCCAGTAGTGTGGCAACAAAACCAGTAATATAACAATATTAACTAGGCACAAAATCATAAACAGTCACTTCAACATATCCTTGTTCCTTTTTCCTTTTTCCTTTTCATCATATTCATATATATAGCGCATATAACGCCTTTCCTTTTCATCATATTCATATATTGCGTATATAACGCCTTTCCTTTGCGCTTTTAGCACCGTCGTGCGCGCACTTCACAGTGGAATCAAATATCCCTTGGCACCTGAGCTCCATGTGGATTCCAACTGTGGGCCTATGCGGACTGATGCCAAGTGTCCCATACCCCGGTACCTTGGGGATGCCTATATGATGCTTGCTCAAACACATGGTCCTGTACATAACTATTCTAAAACAAGGCCTATATGATCTTGATACATGCATGTCATGCTATGCTTTCACACACAAAGCGTAAAAATGCGGTATGATGTAAGGTGCATGCTTATATACCTTTCATATAGCCATCACGGCACATATACTTTTCATATGCGTTATGCTGCCACATAACGTCTTTACCTCATAATCATATAGCCATCACGGCACATTTTGGCAGTTTCCTTTCATCAAAATGGAACATAATACTTTTACGGAATATGGAGCATCATGTCACAATTTTATACCAGTAGTCAATAGTCACATTAGGTAATATCGCCTGACACTTACCTTGCGTGTCTTAAACAATACCAAACAGCAGCGAAGTATCTCACTTCTTAAGCGCACCTAAATCAATCACAACCAATCATTTACAGCGGCGATTTACAGCAGAAACAGTGAGCATACAGCAGTGTTTTACAGTGGAAAACAGTGAGCATACAGCAGTGTTTTACAGCAGGAAAACAGTGAGCATACAGCAGCGTTTTACAGCAGAAAACAGTGATGTTTGTTCTTAAAACAGTGAACAGAAAACAGTGAGTTGTTCCTTAAAAACAGTGGGCAGAAACAGTGATGTTTTACTTAAAACAGTGGATAGAAACAGTGACGTTTTACAGCAGAAAAACAGTAGCACCTTACAGCAGAAACAATGACAATTTTAAAACAGAAACAGTGACATTTTGGACCTTAAAACAGTGGAAGAACAGTGGCATTTGAATGTTAGAACAGTGACATAATCAATGGCATTTGAACCTCAAAACGGTGGCATAAGTAGTGTTATTTGTGCATCAAAACAGTGGCATGAATGGTAACATTTAATCATTAAAACAGTGACATTAGTGGTGATATTTGCACATCAAAAACCGTGACAAAGGGAGTGGTTTTTGAACATTAAAACAGTGACATGAATGATACATTTGAACATCCAAAACAGTGATATAAAATCATGATTTTTAGACATTAAAACAGTGGCATAAATAGTGATTCTTGATCATCAAAACAGTGGCAAAATGGGAGTATTTAGACACCAATACAGTGGCATAGAGGATAATGTTTGGACATCAAGATGGTGGTTATTTTATGCAGAAACAGTGGCTCATTAAGTACTAAAACAGTGAGTGTTTTTGGTGCAAGACAGTGACATATGTGGCATTAAAACAGTGAGCATTTTATGCAGAAACAGTGGCACATAATGGACTAAAACAGTGAGCATTTTATGCAGAAACAGTGAGTATTGTGTGCAGAAACAGTGGCATCAAATTGGTGATCTTGTGAAACCGAAACAGTGACATTCTTAGCCCTAAAACAGTGGCATATTCCTTCCGAAACAGTGGCATATATATACTCAAAACAGTGGCATATACACACAAAAACAGTGGCATATACTTAAGCATAACCATGGGACTTTCATGCATACAAATCCTCATAACATAGCTCCATCTTTATTCCTTTACCATACTCATTCAAGAATCCAAAACAAACATATTCAAAGAGACATTCAAGAACACACATGATTACACACCATGAAAGAGGTCTAAGTTCTAGGCTTACCTCTTGTAGCACACACTTCTTGCTCACACACCACACCTTTCTAGCTCTACTTCACAACAAGTCCCCACTTCCTAGGATGATCTATGCGCAAAATGGTGAGGAGGGACAATCTTGGACAGCTTCCAAGGTTGAGTAGCAAAGCTGAACAGTGAGGGAAAGGAAGGAAAACTCACACTTCTCTTGGTATATAAGGCCACGGTTTGAGAGGTGAGGGAAGAAGGATGAAGTCGGTTTAGTGTTTCTTGCTCCAAATGCTCATGCTTTCATGGTTAGAGAGTGAGGAGGTGAGGAAGGAAAGTTGGCTGCACTTGTACATGAGGCCAGCCCTTCCTTGTGCGCATACTTAAAGGGAAAGTGAGGAGAGGTGGCAATGATTAAACATCATGAAAATTCTGGTTGCTTGAAGAAGTGGGGCTGCACACTTGGGCTGAACAAGCAAAGGGTTGCTTCTAACATACACTATGCACATGCAAGGAGTGAGGAGAGGAGAGTTCAGATCTGAATAAGGTGCTGCCAAGTCAGAATTTTTCTGCACAAACAGCCAAGTCTTGCGCACATGGTGGAGTGGAGGGAGGTGTCATCAAGAGCACAGATTTGTGGCAGCCTAAACTCTGATTTGGAGCAGTCCTTGTGCGCATATGATGATGAAGATGCAGCCCCAAAACCCTACTTTTGATGTATGTGGAAGCAAGGGCAGATTTGGCTCATGATGGACTGCCAAAAGCAAGCAAAAATCTGCACATTTCAGCCTCATGATGGGAGGTGTAAGGTGGTTCTCCAAGTCAACACTCAAGGGCAGATTTGTGTCATAAGGAAATCTGATCTATGCCCCTCCATGTGCGCCTAAAGTGAGGTGTATGCAGCCCAAAATGATGCTAAGGAGTACATGTGTCTTCCATGCAATGAAGTTGAACTCAAATGGTGCACAAGCAAGGAGTGATGTGGCGGTCAAACAAGAGAAAGTTGGCAGATTTTCAAAGTCCCAATTACTCTCTTATGCGCATGAAATGAGGAGTGAAATACATCTAGCCATGTGGTGTTCCTTGCTGCACAAGACAGCCTTGTTGGACAAGGCTTAGGGGAGGTAAAAGTGGGTTCAACATTGGGCTGAACTAGCTTGATCCAAAAGCCTCCTTGGGCCATTGGCCTACACACACAAAGACCAACCACACAAGTCCAATAGTGACAAGTCTACACACACTAGCCCACTTCCAAAGTCCAATAAACACTAAAGCCTTCTAACACACACTCAATTTACTCATATGATTTTAATAAATTTCACATGCCTACATATGCACCCTCCTATGATTTAATTTAAATACTTACCTTAGTCTCATCCAAGGATAAGGATCAACAATTCTCAAGCCATCAAATCTAAACCATGAATCCGGATTCTACGCATACATCTATAACATATAGTACTTAAGTATTTTACTAATTATGCGGGATGTTACAATGTGTATCAACAAACAGTGAAATCTCAATGTACTTAACCAAATTACAAAACAACTGTATCAACAAAATAAACAAAACACTGTAAAAATAAAAAAAATAACAACAGAAAGCTGTGAAATCATGATTCCATGAAGGATGTGTCTCCTCATCATCTGAGTCAAAGGGGTCTCCTGGATCAGAATGCGGAAGTGGT
This sequence comes from Gastrolobium villosum, assembly GCA_032173675.1. NCBI lineage: Eukaryota > Viridiplantae > Streptophyta > Magnoliopsida > Fabales > Fabaceae > Gastrolobium > Gastrolobium villosum. The sequence continues at coordinate 5,478 of JAVKPL010001673.1, forward strand.
TTATAATCAGCATGTGTTGCACCTGTACTAGTCCCTGCTCCTGCACTAGTCCCAGCTGATGGTCCTGCACCATCCTGACTAGCAGCAACAATCTCTCGCTCCGGGGCCTGAACAACATAATCAGAAATGTCATCATCAGAAGTCTCTCTATCATCATCCAGACGGGCACCGACAGCTGCCTCGAATGCATCCTTTTCCTCTGAATGAGGGTAAACAGCAGGCTGAAAATTAGATGTCTCTAGTCCCTGGGCCTCACATATGTCAGTCAGCATCTTAATCACATGAGTCTGAAATGACTGCTGACTCGCCTGCATGAATTTGAGACAACGACGTAAGTGCCCCATACGAATATCTCCATTAATCAGCCATTGTTCCCCTGATTTAATTCTCTTTTCAAGGTCTGTATCTGATTTATCCCTAAGCTTCCTGCCAGGTGTCAACCCTCTTGGTCCATCCCCTCTAATTCTCAATTGATCCCTGATCAGCTTAGCATCAATTTTGGGGTGCAACTTAACTTGCACTCCATTATCAGTGATATCCACACCAACTTTCTGACACAAAAGCTGGATCAGAGAGCAATGGCCTAGAGCATATGTGCTGCTATCAGAATGGGCCATGTCATATATGCTGTCCTGGAGAAGGATGAGCAGCTCCACTTTCCCCTTGGTCATGATAGTGGAAATCAAAACAGCCCTCATCAAATTTACCTCCGCTTGATTGGAGGAAGGCATAATGTTGGAAACTATGAAATGGAACCAAACCCTGGCTTCTCCATTTAGTGGCCTCAACCACAGCAATTTGGGATTGACCCTATCCTTGGTCATGTCCCATTTTTCACCAGGCTTTGCCACAGTTTGCAAAACGGGTTCAGCTGCTCCCAACTTGGTCTAATTCTCAAAAGAAGGATCCTTCCTCCTTGGTGGGATGTCAATTTTCTGCCAATTTCTGCGGAAGTCACAAGTTAGAGCTGGGTGGTATCACAGTTCTTAATCTTGAGAAGCTCTTGAATGGTGTATGCATCATATTTAACTTGCTTGCCTCTCACCAAACTCACAAAAGTTCTTTGTCCCCTTTCATCACCATTATATGCATTGGCATAAAATTCCCGTGCTATGGCCGGCTGCTGTTCACCAGAATTTCACCAAAGGTGACCCATTCCCTTCTCCTCAACTGAGATTGGAATTCGGGATATTCATCAGTGTCCAGGATGAATTGTCATTCCCGAACAAAGGTTCTACTGGAAGTCTTGTTGGTGAACCTATCCTCATGTTCAGCACTCCTCCAAAAGTGTTCATCAAAAATAGGAGGAGGTGGTGGAGGTGCTGAAGTCTTAGACCCCCTAGACCTCTTTTTGCTGGTTTTCTTGGGTGGAGAGGTAGACATAATCTGTTCATCAAAGAAACAAATCAGTAATGCAATGAATAGTATAGGATCTAATTCCCAGATTTAGATGGATAACATAATTCAAATAGATCCCTCATTAAACTAGTAACACCCCTCTTAATTCCCAAAATCAAGGTGGGCTTCCAAACAGCTTCTTGGGCTAACAACCATTATTAGGCCCAATACATTTAAAGCTAGTTCATCATGACTACAAGGTGTTAGTGTGTGACCCATTAGGTCCAACTTAGCTTCTGACATAACTGGGCTTGGGCCAAATAAGCCCACAACCCAATTAATGACAACACAGAGCACTACCAATGCTTTGTTGCTCCAGAACTAGTCAAATTAATGACTTGATCATCCTATTGCACATATTTGGTTACCGTATGTATTTCCCTTCGTCTCGGTTATCTTCCCATTAACCTAGGATAAGGAAATGTATCAACCCCTACGGTTTAGGGTAAGCTTTATTCGAAATAGGGAATCTTCAATTTACTGACTCCAAAGGCAGATCATCTCATGATCTCTTTTACTATGCATAGATTCCCGAGTCCCTGTAAATATCATCCCGTTTTCTCCGGTTTACAGATAACCTAATCTCTCACATAGATTTGACGAATTCCTTCAGCTTATTACCCTAGCCCTGTGCCCTTTCAGGACACGCCCAACAGTATACCTATGAGTCTCCATGTTTCGGGCAGACGAGGCATACAATCAAAACATGCCTTCATGAACACAGTCTAGGTAATAACATCTGGTCTAAGGAAAGACATACCCAAATATAAAGAGATTACTCTAATGACACTATCTGTGAGATTTCCTCATAGAGTCTCTTTTTGGGTCTGTTCAGTGCGAGCTATACTCTTATAGGTCCACCCACGACTTTAGCTAAGACATCTCCATGTCTGTAGCTCATGAGGTCTTTACCTTGTATCCATATACAAGTAGATAAGTCGTACTAGTCTCACCCGAGATCACTGATCCCCAATCTCAGTGTCTCTAGACTAGGAACATATAATTAGGAATAGACATGCGATATCCTTGAATCCTCATGATTGTGATCTCATCACAATGCTCAAGAGATACTTCTTCTATTCCAAGGGGTTTATCCAGTTCATTCATATAATATTAATAATAACATCGAGACATAATATGAAACTGAATAAATAGTACTTTTATTTATTTGCGAAAAACAAAGTTCTACTTCTAGTGTCCTTTATTTAATCAAAAGATTGTCTCTAGGACACCCATATACTAACAAGCTCCCACTCGGCCTAGAGCCAATCAGACCTAAGTCGTATGCCCAAAGTCTCATAATGACTATCATATTTTCTCTGAGAAACAGCCTTTGTCAGAGAATCGGCCATGTTATCGTCTGTGGGAAAATAATCCATTTTTACATCATTCCTATCAATGATTTCTCTAATTAGATGATATCTGCGGAGCATGTGTTTAGATCTTTGATGAGACCTAGGTTCCTTTGACTGCGCAATAGCTCCTGTGTTGTCGCAAAGCAACTGTATGGGCTCATCCACGCTTGGAACCACCCATAGTTCATTTATGAACTTCTTGATCCACACGGCCTCCTTAGCTGCTTCTGAAGCAGCTATGTATTCAGCTTCTGTCATTGAATCTGTTGTTGTCTCCTGCTTGGAACTCTTCCAAGACACTGACCCACCATTTAAGGTGAATACAAATCCTGATTGTGACTTGCAGTCATCCTTGTCACTTTGAAAGTTGGCATCAGTGAACCTTTTCACTGTTAACTCATTAACCCCACCATTGACCAGAAACGCATCCTTAGTTCTTCTTAAGTATTTAAGGATGGTTTTGACTGCCGTCCAGTGACCCTCTCTAGGGTCCGACTGGTATCTGCTCGTAATGCTTAAAGTATATGAGACATCTGGTCTCGTACATATCATGGCATACATGATGGATCCAATAGCCGAAGTGTATGGAATTCCACTCATGCGATCCTTCTCAGGCTGTGACTTAAGACACATAGCCCTTGATAGGTGTACCTCATGACTGACAGGAAGAAAACCCATTTTCGACCCTTCCAGGCTAAACCTCTTTAGCATCTTGTCAACATACGTGGATTGAGATAAACCCAATAGCCTCTTGGATCTATCTCTATAGATCTTTATACCAAGTATAAAGGCCGCCTCTCCCAAATCCTTCATGGTGAAGTTTTTTGAAAGCCGCTCTTTCGTTATTTTTAATATGGGGATGTCATTTCCTATTAGCAATATGTCATCTACATAAAGTACTAGGAAGACGACATTACTCCCACTTACCTTCCTGTAAACACAAGGTTCATCCTCGTTCTTGATAAAACCGTTACTCTTAACGACTTCATCAAAACGTATATTCCATCTCCTTGATGCTTGCTTGAGCCCATATATTGACCTTTGTAGTTTGCATACCATATGCTCCTGATCTTTGATTTCAAAGCCTCCAGGTTGTGTCATGTACACTTCCACCTTCAAGAACCCATTCAAGAAGGCGAACTTGACATCCATTTGCCAAATTTCATAGTCATGGTATGCTGCTATTGCAAGCATGATCCTAATAGATTTGATCATGGCAACTGGTTAGAAAGTTTCATCATAGTCAACTCCTTGTCTTTGACGATACCCTTTCGCCACCAACCTAGCTTTGTAGGTCTGAACGTTTCCATCTGCATCAGTCTTTCTTTTAAAGACCCATTTATTTCTGATAGGAACTATTCCTTGCGGTTTAGGAACCAAGGTCCATACCTTGTTTTGATACATCGAATCCATTTTAGATTCCATGGCTTTAAGCCATCTAGAGGAGTCAACATCCTCGATCGCCTCCTTGTAGTTACTTGGTTCATCATCCTCGACAGTTTGCTGATTCTCAATCACAAACCCATACCTCAGGTGGATGGATGACCCTCGTTGTAACACCCCACATAATTAGTAAAATGCATAAGTGTATAATGATATAGACGCATGTGTAGAATGCTAATTGTTGGTTTATGTTTGATGGCTTGCGAATTGCACGACCTTTATCCTTGGATGAGACTAAGGTAAGTATTTAAATTAAATAGGAGAGTACATATGTAGGCATGTGAACTTTTATTAAAATCATATGAGTAATTTAATTGTGTGTTATAAGGCTTTGGTGTTTAAAGGGCTTGGGAAGTGGGCTAGTGTGTGTGGACTTGTCACTTTTGGACTTGTGTGGTTGGTTTTTCTTGTGTTGGCCGATGGCCCAAGGAGGTTTTTGGATCAATCATGTTCAGCCCAAGTTGTACCCATTCTTATCTCCCTTAAGCTTTGTCCAACAAGGGTGTCTTGTGTATCAAGGGACTTCCACATGGCAAGAGTAACCTTTTCCCTCCTCATCCATGCGCATAAGAGAGTAGATAAGACTTAGGAAATCTTCCAACTTTCCCCATGCATGACCGCCACCTCACACCTTAGCTTGTGAACCATTTTATTTCAACTTCATTGCATGGAAGACACTTGTACTCCTTAGCATTATTTTGGGCTGCATCCTTCCTCACTTAGGCGCACATGGAGAGGTCATAGATCAGATTTTTATGACACAAAATCTGCATTGAGTGTTGACCAAGAGATCACCCTTGCATGTGCATATGATGACAACCTCCCACCTCACCTCCTTGCATGCGCATAGAGTATACAAGAAGCAAACCCTTGCTTGTTTTGACCAAGTTTGCAGCCCCACTCCCACAAGAAATCAGAAATCTTCATGATGCTTCATCATTCCAAGTTCTCCTCCCTCTTCTCTTTAAGATGTGCGCACAAGAGGAGCCTCCCTCACTTTGCACATTCAGCCAATTTATCTTCCTTTCCCCTCACTTCCCTAGCCGAACATTGTAGGAGCACTTGGAGAAAGAAAGACTAAGCTACCTCACCTTCCCTCACACTCTCAAACCGTGGCCTATACCCCAAGCAAGTGTAAGTTTTTCTTCTCCTTTCCCTCTCTGTCCAGCCTTGTTCCTCAACCTTGGAAGCTGTCCAAAGTTGTTCTCCTCACCATTTGAGCGCACAAGCCATCTCTAAGAAGGGTGAACTTGTGGTTTTGTAAAGATAGTAGGTGGTGTGTGATCCTTGACCAAGAAGTGTGTGCTACAAGAGGTAAGCCTAGAACTTAGACTCCTTTCATTATGTGTAACCATGTGTGTGCATGAGATGTCTTCTTGAGTATGTTTTGTTTTGGATTCAAGAATGAGCATGGTAAAAGTATAATGGTGGAGCTATTTGATGATGACTTGTATGCTTAAGTTATGGAATGAAAGTCTCATGGTTATGCTTGAGTTAATGCCACTGTTTCCCTATGAATATGCCACTGTTTTGAGGGTAAATATGTCACTGTTTCGGTTTGACAAGATCACCATTTTGATGCCACTGTTTCTGCACACAATGCCCACTGTTTTAGTGCCTCACATGCCACTGTTTCTGCATAAAATGCTCACTGTTTTAGTGCCTCACATGCCACTATTTCTGCATAAAATGCTCACTGTTTTAGTGCCTCACATGCCACTATTTCTGCACAAAAATGCTCACTGTTTTAGTACTTAATGTGCCACTGTTTCTGCATAAAATGATCACCATCTTGATGTCCAAACACAACTCTTTATGCCACTGTTTTAATGCTCAAAAATCACCATTTATGCCACTGTTTTAATGCTCAAAAATCACCAAATATGCCACTGTTTCAATGTTCAAAAATCATCACTTGTGTCACTGTTTTGATAATCAAATGCTACCATTCATGCCACTGTTTTGATGTGCAAATACCACTACTTATGTCACTGTTTTAACGCTCAAATGCCACTGTTTCTGCCACTGTTTGATGTCCAAAATGCCACTGTTTCTGTTTGTAAATGGTCTCTGTTTCTGCTGTAAGGTGTTACTGTTTTCCTGCTGTAAAACATCACTGTTTCTGCCCACTGTTTTTAAAGAAAACGTCACTGTTTCTGCCCACTGTTTTTAAGGAAAACGTCACTGTTTCTGCCCACTTTTTTTAAGGAAAACGTCAATGTTTTCTGCCCACTGTTTTAAAGAACAACTCACTGTTTTCTGCTCACTGTTTTAAGAACAAACGTCACTGTTTTCTGCTGTAAACCGCTGCTGTATGCTCACTATTTTCTGCTGTAAAACGCTGCTGTATGCTCACTGTTTCTGCTGTCAATCACCGCTGTAAATGATTGATTGTAATTGATTTAGGTGCGCTTAAGAAGTGAGATACTTCGCTGCTGTTTGGTATTGTTTAAGGCACACAAGGTAAGTGTCAGGCGATATTACCTAATGTGACTATTGACTACTGGTATAAAGTTGTGACATGATGCTCCATACTCCGTAAAAGTATTATGTTCCTTATTATGAAAGAAAACTGCCAAGAATGTGCCGTGATGGCTATATGATTATGAGGTAAAGTTGTTATGTGGCAGCATAACGTATATGAAAAGTATATGTGCCGTGATGGCTATATGAAAAGTATATAAGCATGCACCTTACATCATATTGCATTTTTGTACGTTTTGTGTGTGAAAGCATAGCATGGCATGCATGTACCAAGATCATATAGGCCTTGTTTTTAGAATAGTTATGTACAGGACCATGTGTTTGAGCAAGCATCATATAGGCATCCCTAAGGTACCAGGGTATGGGACACTTGGCATCAGTCCGCATAGGCCCACAGTTGGAATCCACAGAGAGCTCAGGTGCCATGAGTATTTGATATCCACTGTGAAGTGCGCGCACGACGGTGCTAAAAGCGCAAAGGAAAGGCGTTATATACGCAATATATATGAATATGATGAAAAGGAAAAAGGAAAAGGAACAAGGATATGTTGAAGTGACTGTTTATGATTTTGTGCCTAGTTAATACTGTTATATTATTGGTTTTGTTGCCACACTACTGGGATTATTCTCACCCCTTTGGGGCTGCTATTTTCCTAAATGGCAGGAGGACGTAAAAGCATTTGAAGGCGTGATGTTTGCTGTTGCTTGCTGATGAATGGACTTGTACTGTTGCTGTTTGATTGATTGGATGACTGTAATGCTTAATATTTTGGTACTCTTGGATGACTGTAGACTTTATCATCTCTATTTTACCTTGAACTTTTATGAACAGCGGCTATTTTGGAAAACGTTTGTGAAAGGAATTTTTGAAAGACTTAAGTGCTGAAATTTTTACAGTGCACCTTACGGGTGGTGTTTTTATGAGCAAACGAACTCCGATTTACTATTATTTTATATGCACGCGAAGCCCCCAACGTGCTCTTTCTAAATCACTTGAAATATTTTTTATCGTCCAAACAGAAGTGAGAAGGATTTTGAAACGCGTTACGGATTTGTATTTAGAATGAGGATCTTTGTTAGTTTATGTGACGTTAAAGACTCTAATTCCGCTTAGCAAACGACTCTCTTGGATGCATACAAGGGAGGGCGTTACACTCGTAGACCTACGGAGTTGTGTGTTTACTTCTCCATTGGAGAACGTCGCCTGCGGAGCAGACTCGGGTTCCTCAATCTGTTCTTGTGGATCTTGCACTTCTTTAAGATCAATCTTTCTCCCACTGCCTCCTTGAGAGATCAAATCCTTCTCAAGGAACTCAGCATTCTTTGACACAAACACTTTGTGTTCTTCCATGGAGTAGAAGTAGTATCCCTTAGTACCTTTTGGATACCCCACAAATAGACATTTAGTACTCTTAACACTAAGCTTGTCAGATGTCAACGCTTTGACATAAGCTGGCGATCCCCATACCCTGAGGTAACTCAGGTTGGGTCTCTTACCACTCCATATCTCATATGGTTTGGTCTGAACAGATTTAGACGATACCCTATTTAGAAGGTATGCCACTGTGTCTAAGGCATATCCCCAAAATGATTTTGGAAGTTGAGTCTCACTCATCATAGACCTAACCATGTCTAACAAGGTCATGTTTCTCCTTTCGGAGACACCGTTTTGGTGTGGTGTGTAAGGAGCGGTAAGTTGTGAGAGAATTCCATTTACTCTCAGATAATCCTAAAACTCGTGGCTCAAATATTCACCACCACGATTTGATCGTAACGTCTTAATCAACTTGCCACGCTGTTTCTCCACTTCATTCCTAAACTCTTTGAACTTTTCAAAAGCTTCAGATTTATATCTCATTAGGTTTATATACCCAAATCTTGATTTGTCATCTATAAAGGTAATGAAATAGGAATATCCACCTCTAGCCTCAATAGACATCGGGCCACACACATCAGTATGAATGAGTTCTAATAACTCACTAGCCCTATGAATCTCAAGCCCTTTGGGCTTTTGTCGAATCATTTTTCCAGCTAGACAAGATTCACACTGTCCATAGGATTCCAAATCCTTGGAATCCAGGTATCCATCTCTATGCATCCTAGACAGTCTTGTTTCATTTATGTGCCCTAGTCTACAGTGCCAAAGATAAGATTGATTATCCGTCCTAGGTCATTGAAAGTAAACTGGCCTTTGAAGGCCGATGCATGTAAGGTGTAAAACAAAAATTTTACTGCGGAACATACATGCACACATAGGTTAATGCTTTAAGACAGCATGATGTTACCTTGTTTTTTGGCCTGATCAGTCAGGGAGATCAGATGTCAGGCTTGAAGGGTTCAAACCCTCTAATGGTGATCCACACCACCGTTCATCAATGATGCAAGAACCCCTTCTTGAAAACCACCAGATGAACACCACAGTGAGGCTTGCTATGCGCACAAGTGGTGAAGGTGGAGGCTAGGTATTCTGTTTGAAAAGGTGTAGTGAACTACCCTACAGAATGGTGCATAGATGGAGGAGAGTTGGCTAGGTTTTTCTTGACAAAACCCTAAGTTGAGGAACAAGTGTTATGCGCACACTTGGAGAGGAGGAGAGATTTAAATCATTCAAAATGAAAACCAACTTTCAAACTCCTTTGAAGTTTGCGCATTGAACAGTGAGGATAAGGTGGAGCTGTTGCAAAACCAATTTTGCCAACAACCTCCAATCTTATCCACATGAAATTAAGTTCAAAATAATTTAAATTTAAATTCATAAACTATCATATAGTATACTTTTCATGCGCATAATTCAGCCCTAGAAGGGGTCCAAATATATTGAGTAGTTGCATTCAAAATTTGAATCAACTCACTCACTGATTCCCTCAACCACCAAATCTGAATGGAGCTTTGTTTTAGGTGATAAGATGACATCCTTATCACTTAAACTTGCGCACCAAACAGCCCAAGGAAGTGCTCCAAAGATGCTTCTTGATCCAAGGAATATGCTCCAATAAGATCATGTCTTATCCTTTTGTTATGAAACAACTTTTCAAAGCCAATTCAAATTCGAATTCAAACACTTGAATTCAAATGTTCAAACATTCAAATTCAAAATTCAAAATTTCAAATTTCAAATTCAAAATTCAAATTTCAAAATTCCAATTCTAAATTCAAATTTCAAATTTCCAATTTCAAATTTCAAATTCAAAATTCGAATTTCGAAATTCAAATTCCAAATTCAAATTTCAAAATTCAAAATTCAAATTCAAAATTCGAAATTCAAATATTTGATTATTAATTTAACTAATTAAATTAATTAGTAATGGCTTGGACTATCCAAGCCCATTACTAAGCTCCATGCACCACCCACCCTTTTAGGTGGGCTTCCAAACAGCTTCTTGGGCTAACAACCATTATTAGGCCCAATACCTTTAAAGCTAGTCCATCATGACTACAAGGTGTTAGTGTGTGACCCATTAGGTCCAACTTAGCTTCTGACATAACTGGGCTTGGGCCCAACAAGCCCACAACCCAATTAATGACAACACAGAGCACTAGCAATGCTTTGTTGCCCCGGAACTAGTCAGATTAATGACTTGATCATCCTATTGCACATATTTGGTTACCGTATGTATTTCCCTTCGTCTCGGTTATCTTCCCATTAACTTAGGGTAAGGAAATGTATCAACCCCTGCGGTTTAGGGTAAGCTTTATTCGAAATAGGGAATCTTCAATTTACTGACTCTAAAGGCAGATCATCTCATTATCTCTTTTACTATGCATAGATTCCCGAGTCCCTGTAAATGTCATCCCGATTTCTCCGGTTTACAGATAACCTAATCTCTCACAGAGATTTGACGAATTCCTTCAGCTTATTACCCTAGCCCTGTGCCCTTTAAGGACACGCCCAACAGTATACCTATGAGTCTCCATGTTTCAGGCAGACGAGGCATACAATCAAAACATGCCTTCAAGAACACAGTCTAGGTAATAACTTCTGGTCTAAGGAAAGACATACCCAAACATAAAGAGATTACTCTAACGACACTATCTGTGAGATTTCCTCATAGAGTCTCTTTTTGGGTCTGTTCAGTGCGAGCTATACTCTTATAGGTCCTCCCAATACTTTAGCTAAGATATCTCCATATCTGCAGCTCATGAGGTCTTTACCGTGTATCCATATACAAGTAGATAAGTCGTACTAGTCTTTACTCGAGATCACTGATCCCCAAACTCAGTGTCTCTAGACTAGGAACATATAATTAGGAATAGACATGCAATATCCTTGAATCCTCATGATCGTGATCTCATCACAGATACTCAAGAGATACCTGTTCTATTCCAAGGGGTTTATCCAGTTCGTTCATATAATATTAACAGTAATATCGAGACACAATATGAAACTGAATAAATAGTGCTTTCATTTATTTGTGACAAACAAAGTTCTACATCTAGTGTCCTTTATTTAATCAAAAGATTGTCTCTAGGACACCCATATGATAACAAGCTCCCACTTGGCCTAGAGCCAATCAGACCTAAGTCGTATACCTAAAGCCACATAATTACTATCATGTTTTCTCTGAGAAACAGCCTTTGTCAGAGAATCGGCCAGGTTTTTAACTGTGGGAATATAATCCATTTTTACATCCATCCTATCATTGATTACTCCAATCAAGTGATATCTGCGGAGCACCTGTTTAGATCTTTGATGAGACCTAGGTTCCATTGACTGCGTAATGGCTCCAGTGTTTTCGCAAAGCAACTGTATGGGCTCATCCATGCTTGGAACCACCCTTAGTTCAAAAAAGAACTTCCTTGATCCACACGGCCTCCTAAGCCGCTTCTGAAGCAGCTATGTATTTAGCTTCTGTCATTAAATCTGCTTTAGTATCCTGCTTGGAACTCTTCCAATATACTACCCCACCATTTAAGGTGAATACGAACACTGATTGTGACTTACAGTCATCTTTGTCACTTTGAAAGCTGGCATCAGTGAACCCTTTCACTGTTAACTCATTAACACCACCATAGACCAGAAACGCATCCTTAGTTCATCTTAAGTAT